>WBMW01004557.1:928519-1002410 GCA_013396635.1 Penelope pileata | reverse complement strand
CCCGGGCTGCTCCCCTGGCCCCGGGCTGCGCTGCGCGGGGCTTCCGGCGGGCTCCGCTCCTGGGAACTTCAGGAGTTGTCGGGGAGTTGCCCGGTGCTCGAGTCATCCTCGCGCACGAAGTTGCTGCTTTTTGTTCTCTGCTTTTTGGTTCGCTTTGAGTCCCCGCTTATCCGGATGGGAGAGGGCTTAGAGCTGTATGCACATGGATTTCTCTCCCTGCTCCTGGCAGCTGAGCCCACCTCGCCCCGAGCCGAGGTTCAGGGGACGCAGCAAAACGCCTCTTTGTGATTTGCGCCCTTTGTAATTTACACACTTGGTAATTAACGCACACCGGGGCTTCCCCTGCCCAGCGCTGCCCGAGGATCCATGTCGTCCTCGGCTGCTTCCGTCCCCCGAAACAGAGAAGAATTGTTCTCGGGCTGCAGCGAAACGCCTCCTCCTCCTCCTCCCGCTGCACGGAGCTGGGCGGCAGGGCCCGGCGGTGCTCCTGGGTCGGGGCTGTTACTGAGGGGCTGAGGAGGAAGAACCTTCATTGGCATGAGGGAGAGCGTTTGTCGTGGCGAAGGAAAAAATAAACCTGGCTGTTCCATTGGGAATTAAGAAATTAGGTGTTTTCCCCGCAGTTGTTGCACTTTGTGTGTACCCACAGCTGAGCCTCCTATAGCCAGCCTGAGCAGGAAGAAGGGAATTCTTGGGGCTAAACAGAATCCAAGTGAGTTTCAGGAATTACTTTAAAATTCTTTGTATGCAGAATTGGCACAGGCTGCCCAGGTCAGTGGTGGAGTCTCATGGAGGTGCTCCAGACCCATGGTAATGTGACACTTGGGGACATGGCTCAGTGGCGTGGTGGGATGGGCTGGGGGATCTCAGAGGTAATTTCAAAACTTAATGATTATGTGATTCTATTCAATGATCCCTAGTAAATAAGAGATGCAATGCTCAGGCCCCTGATCCATGGCATGTGCCAGGCCGGGTGCTTCTGAAATGCTGCAATAAGTGCATCATCCCTCAGCGTCCACTGCTGCTGTGAGCCTGGAGACACTGGAGGGCATGCTTTGTTGCAGGAGCTGCTCCCTTNCTTGGGAGTTTTGTCATATTTTTGTAATAGCTTTGCTATTTCTATGATGGTTTCTTTCTTTTTTTTTTTTTTTCTTTGAGTTAGCTCAGAGGGATGATCCATAGTGTCAGAGAAATACTCTGCTGAACTGCAGGGTGTGAGAGTTGAGAAGAGACATAGTGCTGCAAGGAGATTAAATGGGATTTGCAGTTAATTGGGCGCTGCTATTCGCTGTTACGCTGCTAAATGCAGGGTTGGGGGGGATGGCCTCTGTTCTGCATTGCTGAGTTTCCTCCTGATGGAGAGTCATATTCCAGTTGGTAAATTACACATGTGGCTAGAAACAGGGGACTTCTGCACCCTTTGAGACTTCTGGTGCTTTGTTTCTTTGCTCCTTCTGAAGCTTCCAGGTGTGGGGAATCACTGCAGAAGTCACATAGTCCCGGAGCAGAAATGGAGGACATTTGTTGGGGTGTTAAGGTGAACATCCCACTAAAAGAACGTTGTCTTCCCAACTATTTGCCATGGGCAGTGCTGGAGACTGAGAGCAGAACGGTGCTGTCTGACAGCGACCCAGACCCACCTGCCTCTTCCAGGCAGGGCTGTTAGTGGAGCTGCCATCTCCGTGGCACCGAACTGATGGATACAACTGTGGGTTGTATTACTGAACTTGTGGGAGCTCAGAAGTGTGTGTCTATATTTTAAAAAAGAAATATATATGTAATGCATATCTAATTTTTTCCTGTTTGATTAGCGTGTTTCTGTGCACAACCAACTTTCCTTAACATCTCAAGTCCCAAAGGCTGCTGGCGAAGATGCACTTGGGGAAGGTTCCTGAGATGCAGGGTTCAAGTGTTGTAGGAAGTGCTCTTCCTGCTCGGGCAGCTCGTGTCGTGGTGTGGGGTTCACCCAGCATCAGTGCGAGGAGCAGTGCCTGCGCTTTATCTCAGGGGGCAGCTGGGAGCGTGACTCAGCTCCGCTTCCTGACGGGGCTCAGGGCTCGGAGTATGGGGGGGAACTGGAGGGGATGGGATGAGGGAGTCATGAGATGAACGTGTGGGGAGCCACCTGAAAGAGGAAAATGAGCAGTGAAGTTGGAGCAGCTTTCCTCTGCTTTTGATGCTGCTCATCTTTCTCCTTCGTCTCAACGTGCTGCTCTGTATTTCGGCTCTTATCCCGTTATTGTTGGGATGTGGCAGCCTTGGGAATGGAGGCAGCCGTGTGGGTGTGTGGCTTTCTCAGCAGGAACATCAGAGGCTCTAGAAAGTCCAGGAGCTGTGTGTGCCCGCGGTGTCCCTGGTGCCTGTGGAGCACGGCTGCTCGGGCTCTGGTTTCATGCCTGTAGTTGGAGGAGACCGCTGTGGTTGTGGTGCTCTTGCTTGTAGCAGGGAAGATGAGCTAAGTGCTTTAGGAAGCCTGCGAAACTAAGTAGCAATTCCGAGATAAACAAACAAATGTGACGTGGCTCCGGTGCAGTTACAAATCCCCTTCTGCTGTTGTTCCAGCCCTTTCCTTTGGACTTCAGGATGCAGGAGGGGATACAACTGGGGCTGCAACAGTTGCTTCAAAAGTTGTGCCTAAAATGCCTTAATGTTCAAAAGTATGCGCAGATACAAAGTCATTAGACCACCACTGTGACAGCTGGATCTTGTTAACAGAGAAATGGAAAAATGGTGAGTCTGCTGGCACCAGATGTCCGAGGAGCTTCCTGGTGCCTCCTGCTCTCCTTCGGATCCCGTTAGTTCTCGGGATGCTGACTGTACTTTGCTCCTGATGAGTCACAAAAAGCAGGGCAGTACAGCTGTGAGTAGTGTGGGCTCTTAATGTTAGACAGGTTTCATGAATTTGATGCCTTGATGAAGAAGGGGCTGAGTATGTGTAGGGGAACAGTTAGGTCAGGGCTTGAACTGGTGATTGAGCACCTGGTGTAGGGCTGTGGCTGCCCAGGGAGCACAGGAACATTGTTTGCACCTGTGCTCCCCACTGACCATAGCAGGTGGAGCCAGGGTAGAGCCCCCTGGGCTCATATAAGGGCCACTGAAGGGAGAGCATCTCTTGGAATTAGGCTGCTTTCTGCAGAGGAGAGCTGTGTGGCCCTTGGCAGTTGGGTGAGTCAGAACCTTTAACTTTTGTTTGTGTCTATTGTTAAAGCCTGTGATACTTTGCCTGGGATTGCAGAGAACCTGTGTGAAAGAATTTCATTTTTTCATTTGCAAGACAACATGTATACAGGGAGCTGCAGTGAATGTGTTACTTTAGGATAGCGCATGATGCCTGGTAGTGCTTCCTGGTATTAGGCCAATGGTAATTTTATATATATCAAGGATACTAGCATTTTTTAAGTAACTTATGCCTCTGTGACTATATAAGTTGATTCATTTATTTGGCTTACTTGGGTGCACTCGGGTTTTCCCCAGAGACTCGGGGTGCTTGGGGTGGTGTCTGCAGCTCTCGGCCCTTAGCCAGCATCTTGCAAGCTGCCCAGGTAAGCAGTGTTCTGTGTAGGGTGTATTAGTTTGTAAAAAATGTGTGTTTAAACACAGCAACAACAGGCAAACAAATCAGTCCATGGACTTGGTTGGTTTTGCTGTAAGCCATCCCCCTTGGGAACAGGTGCGTTTTTGCTTGTTACTGGCCAATTTTGTTTGTGTTGTGATAGGCAAATCATGACCTGTCTGACCATGGATGCTTTGAAATAGGGTGGATTTTACCAGATTTCAAGGTCAGGGTGTGGTAGTGCCTCCTGGAGCACTTCCTTTGGAGAGCCCCTGAATGTGCTGGAAATCAGCCTGAGTGACACAAATAGATCTTGTGCGAGTGCCACTCTGCTCCTAGTGTGCAAGTTTTGATATTGCTGTTCTCCCAGGTCAGGAAGAGTCTGATAAATGTATTCCAAGGTGCTTTTCAGCTTCTTCCTGCAGGAATGTTGAAAAAGTGCTCCTCCTGCTCAGCCTCAACCTTGCTGTCACTGGGCCCCTTGCACCCTCTGTGCTTCCTCTTCCCTACTTCCCTCTGTGCCCTCCTCCTCTGCCCCCCAGCAGTTCTCATTCTGATGCTGAATGGCAGTGTGTAAGCGTTGCCATATTGCTGGATGGATTGTGGCAGAGGACAGTCTGGACAGTTCTGGTTCATTAACCATAATCCCTTGTTATGGTTTGACTAGGACATCCCTTCAGCTCCCGTACCCCACAAACGCAGCAGGCAGGCTGGGTTGCTTTCCTCTGGTTTCTGTTTAAATCTCTGTGCTAAGTCCAATAGCTCTGTCGCTGTATCCAGGCAGGTAGTGGTACCCATGGCTGTTTCTTTAGGGGGACGCTGGTCAGGCTGTATGCCTGCTGGCCCCCTCTGGGTGGCTGTTAGCTTTTGTGGGCACAGTGCCACTGTTTCATTCAATGCCACTTCCACCATTGCTACAGATCTCTGATGGCAATGGGCTGACAAAGGGTTCACCAGTACAAGTGCTGGTGGCAGCAGGCTGGCGAGAATTTTGTGCCACCCCATGGTACTGTGGCCATACATATAACAGCAGGGGACAAATGCAGCATCACTTGTTGGGATAAGCAAGGTCTGTCACAGAAAACAAGGCTGCTTGTTTATGGGTACAGAGCAGGTTCTCCCCAGCAAGTTTTCATCTAGCTCCTTGCAGAAGCACAGGCTGAGGCAGTGTGCTTCTGTTCCCAAGCTAACATAAGCCCTTTCTCATGGGCTGGTCCCCTGTTTAGGCCATGATCTCTATTTTTCCCCACACAGGAACCAATGGAATAAAAACATGCACATGCTGTATTTCCTCATTTATCTATCTGTGTTCCTATTTGGAGGAAGCACATGCAGGTTCAGTCTCCTGCAGACGATGTACCCTGCGGTGTGCCCAGGCTGCAGTTTGTGCAGTGCCTTACCATGCCTGCTGATTCCCTGCTGCCGTTCCCCTGCCTCCACGGGGACACAGGTGAGGCTCTGTCACAGGGAAGAGCCCCTTAACAGCACCACGTCCAGCCATTGGCCTGACCCACTGAGTCCCATCCCTGAGCTGTGCCCCTCAGTGCCACGTCCACCTGTCCTGCTTCCTAAGTGTGCTGTCTATTTGGCTGTAGCATGGGCTTGGTTATTACTGAGCAGCCCCTGCTGCTCCCTCTCTCTAAGCATCACCTCTTGCAAGCAGGGTTACAATACCAGGGGTTGAAGCAGGGCTGGGCTCCTCTTTGTGCCATCTCCTCGTCAGTGGTGGAGTTGCAAACTGGTATTGTTTTGAGAAGAGATTTACCAGAAATATACTTTTGCTCATGCATTTTCTCGCATAGGATGTTATGAAATCTGTGTGCATTCCATGTGTGCAGAAGCTATTCATGCTGTATTTATTTTTAGCTGTAGCACCTTGGCTTTTGGCCCTACTTTTTAAATACCCAGAGATAAGAGAAGTACCAATCTCTGCTTCAGCCTAATGAAAAGACCTTGTGACAGTTGTGAGCTTCAGCTGTTTGTCTTTATTGCTAATCATTCCTGTGCTTCATAGTTGCCAGTGAAAAACCTTCAGGGTTTGCAGTGGGAGCAGTTAATGAGCAGTGTGACTTTATAGGGGCAGTAAACTACCCCAGACCTTTCATGTGCGAGCTTAGTGCGTCTGCTCTGAGAGGTTCTTGGAGTTTTTACAAGAACTTTAAAAAATGTGTTATACTTTGATGCTGAAGGGTACCCTGTGGCTCTCCTGTGGGCTGCTGGGGCGGAGCAGCACCGTGCTGACTTCCAGCTGCCTGCAGGTGTGGTGCAGAGCATTGATTGAACTCTGCCAAGTAGTTGGTCATTGAGGAGTTTATCCACTGTTAATTAACACTTCTCCTAGAAGAGAAGGGGAAGGGGGGATCGTCACGCAGGGAGGTTTTATGCTTTGCGTCATACACAAGTAAGGAAGTGGCAGTAGGACAAGGTTCTGATTAAAGGGTTTTGGTTTGGTATTAATTCAGGGCAAAAGCTATTCCTGTATTCCCATGTGTATTTTGGGTAGTACCTTAGTTGTTTTTGTGGTTTTCCTGTTTGTCTGTTCCTTGCCACAAGCGTTTGATTTAGGTGCATTGACACAATCCTCTTCTTAGACCATTTGCCCTACTTGGCACATCACTTTTTTTGTATTCATCGATGTGAAATAAATATTTTGTGCATAGGAAAAATTTTCAGGAATGAGGAAAGTAAACTGAATGCAATTTAAAGCCAAAAAAACATCTCCAGGAAGCCTGTCCTTCAGTTTGCAACTACAGGCATAAGCATTTTTTGGAAATACTTATGTTTCTGGAGTTTGTCCAACGTTGGCTGTGGATCGCATGCAGGGTGTGCTTGTTCTAGTCCTTTGGTAGTCCTCTAGGACTGAAATCCAATACATCCTGCTAAATACCTGTAGCTGTGTCTAACTTGAGATAAATAGCTGGATGCTGACCTGGATGAATGAATCGAAGCTCAAATGAGGAACTAGTGCTAATCCACTTTGAAAGCATTTACTCCATTAATGTCAGTCTTGTGTCTCTACTTGCAGTGAGTCTGAAGCTTTTACAGAGTGTTCAGGGCTGGCATTATGGAATGGTCCCCTCTTAGAGGTCTTCCTGCTCTTTGGCAGGGCCGTTGGTTGCTAACTGGAAGATAAGCAAATCATTTTGCAGACTTGAAATGGCTTTTAATTCTGTTTTCTGGCCTGTAGTAGCTCCCAAGGCTATTCTAACAATACTCATTTTATTCTGAATAATGTTTTAATGAATTTCTTAATGAGTTATTGAAATACTTTTCTCTTTTAACTTGAAGGGGAGCTGAAAGGGTACTCTATCTAAACCAAAATAGGGTTCAAAAAGATAATTTTTGTCATTGTGAAACTTTATCTGTGTTTCTGGGCTGCAGTTATGACAACACGTACACCTATAGTGTTATCAGTCTTCCCCTGTTTATGTGATGTGTGCATTAAATCTGATTATTGATGTCAAGACTTGTAACACAGGAAGCAGCAGTTGCCAAATTTCATTTTTATCAGCAAAATATGAACTATCTCTTGAAATGTTTTTCTGCTCCATATAGCTTTGTAACTAAACTGAAATAATTACACTGAGAACTATTATGTGCAATCATGTATCCATATACATAACAAACGAAACAGATGGATAACTGGAGTAACTATTGGCCACCATGCTTGATTTTTTTTTTTTGTAATGTGGTATAGTCATTCTTAGCACTGCTGCTTTATTTAGAGTGCTGTGCGTGTGATTTTAGCAGAAACCTTTTTATAAAGTGCTTTCGGAGGCTTGTGGTGGCTGAGGATACCAGAGGGAGTTGGAATAGCAAAATTCTCCTTTCCATTAACCAGAAGGAGAAACAAGTGAGTAAACTATGGAGGATTTGCTGTGTGATTTGGGGACAGGAAGGAAATAAGAGTGTGTAATCAGGATGTGCTCGTAGATGGTTGGCTTCTGGGTGCCCTACTCTGTACAACTGCATCTCTGTGCCAGTTATGTTTTCACCCAAATCAATCCATGCTGAACTTGAGGACCCTGAGCAGATCCCACGGGAAGCCGCGTGCAGCAGTTTGAGGAGCACGAAGCGGGGAGTGCTGGGGAAATGTGCTGGCAGCAGGGAGCTGCGTTGTTCTCCTTGGTAGGAGTCGCTCTCCGGAGGTGGTACATCACTCTGATTCCCAGCAGAGCTGTGTGGGACACTGCTCCTGAACCGCTTGGAAAAGTGACATCGGAAAGCACAGGTGGGAGGTGAGGAGTGTACAGACCATGGCATGCAGAGACCCAGTGCCATGGACACCTGAGCCCCTTCCAGCCCCAATACCTCCTGCAGCTTGTGTTCGCTTTGTGTGCGCCTTCCTTCTCCTCCAAACAAAGCACGGAAGTACTGACACCGCTAAATTTGAAGTCAAATGTCATAAAGCAGCACGTGTGGAGGAGCAGGGCTGAGCAGCCCGTGCTGCTGGGACTGCCTGCTTCCCAGGGAAGGGTGCTGCTGCCAGGCAGGGAGCTGACGATGCTCAGACTGAGAGCATGTGGTTATAGAGGTTTTCCCTAATTTCTCTATGTGGGATAATAATTAAAAAATAAAAGATAAGTTGTCTATTGCTGGTGGTGACTGTGCTTGAAATGCCATAGGAAGGCTAAAGGGAGTAAGTGGAAGGGAGCTCAGTTGGTACCTGCATTTCTAGCAGCGTGTCTACCTGGCTCCCAGCTGATGCTTCAGCCTTTAAGACAGCCACAGTGTGCCAGCTGGGCTGCAGGCAGGAGTACTGGCAGCAGGGAGTGGGTTCAGGGTGTGTGGCTGGGTGCTTTTGTTGGGGAATTGGGTTGTGTCTGCTGCAGCATGGTGAGCGCGCAGCACTTGGTGCAGCAGAGGCTGCGCGTCAGGAACGAAACGAAAGCAACTGGTAATGTAGAAAGTATTCCTGTAGTGGACTTTGGGACAGGAAATGTCTCAGCGCTGAGCCAGATGGAAGTGGCTGATGGTAGTTGGGTTTCCAAGTCCTGACACAGATGGTGAATGATTTAAAAGGACGTGTGCTTTCAAAAATGTGCTGTGCAGATGAGTGCAGCGAACAAATCGTGACCCTGAAATGGCTGCAGCTGATGGAGGCAGTTACTCGGAATGTCCTACAAACACCGTGCTCCAAAGGAGAGTGGTGTTATGATTTTGATGACTGGTAGAAATATGGTTAAGCATATTGCNGAATGAGGGAGAATGTTACCATTTTTGCTGTTTCAGGCAGTCTCTGGCCCACTTGTTCTTCAAAGCTACAGAGAGGATGCTGTGCCATTTGGAATTCTAACCTACAGGCAGCAATGCTTGTACCCAGGTCTGTGGCTTGCTCTGTGTGCTGTGGTGGTGCTGCCTGGTGTGCAGCCCTGGGCTGAGCTCCCAGGGATGCTGAGCCTGAGCAAAATGGGGCTACGGTGCAAAACTGCCCACAGTGGCATATGAGAATCTACTCATCTCCTAATTATACAAAGAAATAAAAATACGAAACTTTAATGTCATACTACTTTTAATGAATTCCCACTTTTTTCCTGTAGTTCTCACGTTTTCTGTGCTCGCAAATGCTCACTTCACTGCAGGCATTGTCCATCTCATTGCCCTTACGACATGCCTTCCCTCCTCCTCCCCTAGCTACTGCTGCTTCACCCTTACATTGATGGGGAATGGTGTTTATCTTTGGAGATCTACAGTTGAGGAAAAATGGAAAATACATTGGAGCTGTTCACTCCTCTTCCAGTAGCCAGCTGTAAACACTTTTTAAGGTATGTGGAGGCTGAACCATTGTGCCAGCAGAGACCCTGCTAACTTTTCAGATCTTGATTACTCTATCAGTTCACAGCTTTTCTGGTGCTTCTTCCACCAAGAATTGGAGGTGGAATAGACCTGAGATTGTTTTCTCCTTTATTTTTTTTTTTTCTCCCTTTCAAAGTTGATTATTTTGCTTCTGTGGACCAGTGTCTGAAATTTCCTGTGCAAAGGCCAAGTGGTGTAACTGAAACAGTCCTACTACTAGCATCGTTAGTAAGTTGGTTTAAAGAAACAGAAGTGGCATGTGGTTTTTGTAGTCAATTTTTGGTGATATGTGGGCTTCCATCTCGGATAAGAGTTACTCCACTGACTGGGGTGTGCAGTTGCTGACTCTGAGCCTGTCGGGGATGTCTCTAGCTGCTGACAGTCCCTCTTCTGCCTGTATGTGACTTTGGTCAGATTTCTTTTGCACTTTTTCCTCTCTTCTGAGGCTGCTTGCTGTTTGCCAGGCACAAACCTTGTTCTCTGACTTCCCAGGCGATGGGAGCTGCATGCAGAGGACAAACTCAAAATTTCTGTAAGGCTTTGACAGCTGCTGTGTTTGTGAGCATCAGCTCCTTTGTAGGATGAGCTTAGTGATGTGGCAGAGCACTGGAAGGGCTTGGAGCAGTAGGTGAAGATTCTTTTCCCAGAATTTTTTGTTACTGAGATATTCTGGAGGGAGATGTTTGAGTGGCACAAAGGTATTTCTTAGGCAGTAGTTTCCATTGTGTGTGACTCAAAGGAGGAAAAACAACAGCCCCAGAGCTCTGATGGAGAGCCAAACACTCTGTTGGTATTTAATATTACGTTTATTTTTATTTGTTGGGTTTGTTCTTGTGCAGTTCACTGTAACAAAGAGTCTACAGGGATTTCCAAAAAAAAAAAATTGACATTTCAGTGGATAGCAGAACATCTGCAGTTCCTTTAGACTGGATGGATTTAGTGCTGATCTGTGCTGTCCTAATGGCTCAAGAGCTGATGGAGTTGGGTTGGGCTGGGGAGCTGCCCTGGTGCTGGCCAACACAGTCACCAGCTGTTTTGTGATGGTGCCTCTGGGTTTTGGGACTCTGGGCTGATACGGTCCCTCCTCCTGAGTCTCACTGCTGGGTGTTGGTGCAGGTAGTGCATGCAGGTCTTAATGTGGTGGCACTGAGCCCTTATCTACTTGCTGATGGAAAGGGTTTCATTAGCAGTGTTTTAAGCTCAAAAAACTTTTTTGAGGGTTTGAGGAGTGCCTGAAGTAACTTGCTTTGAGTGCTGCATGATGAATCATATTTACCAAAAAACAAAAAAAAACAAAAAAAACAGGGCAGTTACTTGGATATAGCCAGATAAGCACATTCTAAAACAGAGTAAGGAGAATGATTCAATTGTGATATTGTTTACATTCTTAGAAGTTTTGTGTGGGTTCAGCTTGTGTTTGAGTTTCCAGTTGAAAGTATTCTCGAAATGATTTATTAACAGATCTGTATCAATAACTTGTAAGAGTGGCCTCTCTGTTCACTGAACTGCAATGACTCTGGTTTAGGTGGTTCAGATCGGTGACTCAAGAGCAAAAGCACAGAGTGCTGTTTGGACCTCTGCAGCTGGGGCACGTGAAAGTGAACACGAGAGGAAGCTTTTGTACTGGTAGGGGTGAATATCTAAAATATTGGGGGACCTGCGTAAGTCCAGGCATTGATAAGGGAACTGTTCATATGTCAAGATACAGCTGTAAGACTGGGAGTTCATGTGTTATATTTGTATAAGTGTCTACATGCTGCTGTAATGTTCACATAAAGAACAGGAGAAATATAGCTTTGCAGAGAAGAAATGGGATCATTGATTAGAAACTCAAGTATTGGTAAGATAGAATAGTGCTAGTGTTGAGAAATGAGTAAGCTTAGTAAAAAAGAAAAACTTGGGTGAACATCAGTGAGGTCTTGGGCTGTGCCATCCCTTCTCCTCCTTTCCTCTGCGTGCTCCAGGTGGTTTTTCTTTGCACACAGCAGTGTTCTTCTGTTCTTGGGACATCAATGGACCACAAAATGTTTTGAGGTTTAAAGAGTTTTTCTTCAGAGCACTGAAGGCTGTGATTTGAGATGGATGAGCTTGGAGTCCGTACAGTGATGTGGCACCAATATTCCCTCTCTGCTGTCCTGTCCACAGCCAGCAGGCTGGACCAGCCCCAGTGAAGGGTCCAGGTGGTCAGCGGGATGCTCTCCCCAGGTTTATCTGGAGCAAATGCCTTCTGGTTTTCTTTTTTTTCTTTATGAACAAGAATTGTTTCTCTGGGCATGGCAATGTAGGCTATGTTCCTTTTGGTTTGTTTGTTTGCAGTGAGGTAGGGATCATGAAACTGATGAATGAGTTGAGTAGATGAGAATTTGGAGTTGTTCTAATAAAAGTTATTAGACTTTTAGTGAGGGATGGTTTTCCCAATGTAAAAATACTCCCAAGAATTTTAAGGGGAATGTGGTTGTGGAGGACAGTCCAGTTTACCACAAAGATGTGCTGACAGTTGGAGCTTACAAATTTCCTTTGAGCAGATTAGATGTCTTCTGAGCTGCTTTGGAAGCCATCAGAGTGAGTTGGTTGTCCTTCAGCCAGCGTTGGCCATGGGCGATGCTGGCAGCTGTACAGTGCTTCTAGCGAAGGGAGCCGGTAGTTGGAAGGATGCTGGGGACATAAGGTGCCAAAAAGAAAGCCAAAATAGTTTGCTCTTTTCTTACAGCAGCTGGTTAGAATAATGGTGAGCATGGACACATCCATTGCATGCTTATCTACTGCAGATGGACCTTGGAGACTTGCTGGTGCCTCCTGTGTCTGTGCTGGCTCTTGCAGAACCGTGGGCGAAGTGGGTGTGAGGTGCACAGGGAGTGAACATTTGTGGGTGTTGTAGCGCTCATTTGATGGTTTTTGTGATGTGATTGGCAGTGTCAGTAGGAGGAGCAGGGTGGTGGGCAGCCATCAGACGGTTACCGTGTTCCCCAAGGTAAGTGCCACCACCAGTGTGACACCTGTCAAAGCAGGTCCATCCTCCTGCACTCCCTCCAAAATCCTTCTAAGCAGCAAGCGAAGTTCAAGGGCACATGCTGACTTTGTTCCTTGTCATTGAGTCTTCCTCTTGGGGCTGGTGTTCCTGGTGCTGGGGCAGGCTGGGGCTGCCCCAGGTGTGTGAGCTGGGAGCTGCTGCTGGCTTGCACAGGCACGTGGCTGTGTGCTGTCACCTTGTTTGTGATGGCATTGGGCTAGTTGGGTTTGAACTAGGCTAGGAAAGGTTTTAGAGCAATCAGATTAGCTTGCGCTGCTGTTAGACTTTGCAGCAATAAACCTAGATTCCTATTGATTAGGAAGGTGGGGAATTTTACTTGTGCAAGCTGATCCTTCAGGTGTTCCTCTGCTCTGTTTCATATTTCCAGGAGGTTTCTATATTTGATTTATGGAGAGAGTAAAACATGGTTCTGGGTTCTTAGAGTAGTGATACCATATCAGTTCCATTTTCTCCTCCCTATTTCTTCCAGCCTGAACATCCATCAGTGTGAGCTACGAGGGCTGTTCCTGGCAGCGTGGGGCTCAGTGCAGACCCCCTCCATGGCGATGCTGCGAGGAAGCGCGATGCTCCTGGGGCTGACCCCAGAGCCTGGCCCCAGTCAGACAGAACCCCTTTGTTAGTGTTAGCTGCCAGGACCCTTCTTGCTTTTCTGAAAGCTGCGTGGGTCATGTGGCTTCTTACTGGTTTGGAGAAAAACAAATTTTCCCTGGTTTTGCAAAATGCCCCTCTTTCAATGAGTTCAGCCCTGTCTGAGTAGTGTCTGTGGTTGCAGCTCTACATTCATTCTGTATGCATAAGATACAACTCGAGGAAAAATGCCACATTTCCTATTCCTGCAGTAGCCTCACTGTTATGGAAAAGAGGAGATGCTGGTGGATCAAACCAGAGCTCCTAGCAGGTAATTCTTCTCTCCGGCTGTTATTTCCAAGAAAGCAGAACAAGTTCCTCAGGGATTGTTTGTGTGGATCCGTGCTCTTTCTCTGTACTCCTTGCTGTTGGAGACAGCTCGAAGGACTGAAAGACAAATAAGGCGATGGAGAGCCAAAACAAATTGAGGAAGGTTTGATGTGTAAAAAGCTTAAAATGCCTCCTCACCTCCCATCCACAGGCTTTCCTGAGAAAGCAGCATGGAAATCTTGATTTCATTTTTTTGCTCGTAGAAATAGAGAGGAAGAACAGTAGGAAATGAAAACTTCTTCCCACCACCCCGTTCTCCCCTTGCTTCAGGCTTTTTGCTCCGCACCACCAGCTCTGTATTGCAGGGAGCAGTGTCTTGCAGGGCCGTTTTTTTGCTAACTATTTCCTCAGTAGTGCGATAGCAGTTTTATTGTGTTGAACTTGATTTTTATAGCCCATAGAAATGACTATTAAAATATAGCTGTGACATTAAGCTCACTGCTGCAGAAATGCTCGGTCAGAGACACCTTCTTCACAGAAATGTGGTTGGTGAGATAGAGACCTGCAATAGCAAGGGGAAAAACTTGGAGAAATGGGACTGATGCTTCAGGCATCTTCGAGTGGAGCTGCAGGAGTGCAGTGTGGGCTGTTTTTGTCAGAATCCTCACGCAGATAAAACTTAATTCTGTCTGAATTTTGTGTAGCAGCAGCAGAGAGCTGAAAAAGGTATTTTCATAAAAATCTCTGCTTCGTCCTCTAAGCAGCAGGCGCTGAGGAACTGGCTGTGTCCAGCATCCATTACTGCTCTTCTACCCAGCTTGTGCAAAAAGTGATGTGCCCAGCAATTGGGGAAGCCACGTGCCCTTCCTGAGCCCCAAACTGACAACTTGTGATTCTGTCTGGGCAGGCTTTGGCAGTGGGGTTTGTCCCATTTTAGCCTGGAAAGGACTGAAGGGCTTACCTGCACCTGCCTCTGGTAGAGTCCCTTTTGTAAACTGGTTTTAAGATGGAATCTGTTGCATCTGGGGACCTTTGGAAGGGTAATTGTGAACTGCACTGCTCTGTTTGGGACCTTCTCCAAGGCTGTGGGCAGTGTTGGCTGAAATTCACGCTGCTGCCCTCCAGTGCATGGCCACAAGTTGCTGCCTTCTCCCTTCTCTACTTGCTGTTTTTTTTCTCCTTGATTGCTCTGTCAGTTACTTAAGCTATCACAAAAGTACTGTGAAGCACCAGCTTGGGTCACTGAACTTTTGTGCATTCTCAGTGCAATTACCTGGCCTCACGTTGGCTCAGGGCTGGTTCACACACACCAGATCCTGAGCCAGCACTGCACTGGTTCCTCCTCCTGCCACTGCTTGACTCTTTTCCTTCTTTCTCATGCCCAGCCTATTCTTTGATGCATTTTATGCACAGCAATGTCAAAGACTTTGCAAAGATTTCGGGGAGAGAGTGTTTCAAATTTCAGCTGTTAAAGCAGAGAGGTCCCCCAGATGCGCTGTGGCAGGGATGGAGTTGTGCACAGTCAGATTTTGCCTTTTTTAAGGGCGTTGCCTGTTGGCCACCATAGTGAGAGATGAGCTATTGCTTCTAGTAGGGAAGAGCAGGGAAATAAAGGGAACATCAAAACTGTGATTGTGTTAGAAGACAGATGCCAACACATCTGCCTCTTGACCATCTTTCCTGGTGGTCAGCATCTTGCACTACAAACACCAGCTTAAAGAGTTTGGGGTGGTGTGGTTATTTCTTACCTACAAAGTGTTTCAGCTAATGAGTTTTTTTAGTATGAACAATTGATTTAAAATGTTCTTGATTGTCCTTGGTGCTACCAATGCATTATGACACGTTATTAATGTTGTCACAGTCAATGGTGATCTCTTCTTCTTAGCACTGGTTTGGGCTTCATTCATACCCTCAGTATTTAGTGATTGAAGCATTCTGAATACAGACAAATTGGCAAGGAGGAGGGAGAAACCTGGTAAGAGTTGGCATCTTCATCAGCTCCTGAAAAATAAGCATCTGGCTTCAAAGGTGGGAGGGGAAAAAGCAATGACTCTTGGATAGACCTAGAACTCCTTAATTTTGTTAGTGTAGAAAGAAGGGAGCATCTTGCTCTCTCCTGTGTGAGCTCTGTCTGGAGGGTGCAGCAGCACAGTAGCTATACTTCTGGAAAGCAAAATGACTTCAGTTTGTTTTTTCTTTTTTTCTGGATTTACGAAGTCTCCTCAGTTTACTAATTCATGCTGGGTAGTGCTAAGAGACCAGATGTGTTGCAGAACATCTCGCTCCCCTGTGCTGCCATCTGTTCCACAGCCCGATGTGCTCAGTGATGCTCACAGAGGCTTGGGTGGCCCCTGGCTTTCTCCAGCCTGTGCTCAGCTGGCAGTCACTGCTGCACCTGTGCTCTGGTTCACCTCTGAGTTCAGTGTGTTCCTCTGCAAGGTGTCTGGTTTGCGGTGATGCTGAGATGTGGTTGTGGTATGTGGCGTTTTTTAACTGATGCACAGTGTACAGAAATATTTTGTAGTACTGGATTTTGGCAGGTGCCTTTGGACCATGAGCTCAGTGGAAGTTGGAACTTCTCAAAACAATGTGTGTATGGTGTGGAAAAAATACAATTCCTTCAGTCATTTGGGCTTATCTTTCCTCTTTGAGTGTTTTGTGTCTGAAACAGAGAAGGAATGAAGGCAAAAGCTTTGTAGGGATTTCTGCTGAGGGACTCTTCAGCTTAAACATCTTTGTTTATCAAATTCATTTCTTGTGAATGTTTGGATGACAAAACAACTGAAATATTGATAACTGTGAACTCAGGGTGGAGAACCTAGGGATGACAAAGCACGGGGTGACTTCAGTACTGGGGGAAGCTCTGCACTCGGTCTACAGACAAGGCAGCCGTCCTTAGCAAATGTTAGGTGCAAATCCTGACTTGTAAAATTTTCTTCTTTCTTCATCAGCCTGAGCTGTAAAAATTGGAAAGTTCACAGGGTAGGTATTGGAGGTCTAAGGAGTCACCACCATACCAAAATCAGACAGAGATCTTTAGAGAAAAAGGAGGAGAATCTTCAGGTTTCTTATGTTTTTTTCAGCTCTAAAAGATTTGCAGTAGACATCGCTTCTGCCTCTGGTTTTGATTTGCTTTTATGAAAAAAGCATAATTATGTGTTTTGGATTTTTTTTAAAAGGATAAAATACAGCTGATAATATGTTGAATGTACTTCTCTTTCTTTCCAGAGTGTGAAATGTTTAATACAGGCTTTAATGCAAAGTAATTCCAGGGAATATTACACGGGTGACAATTTTATGGTATCTTGAGCAATCTCTGCTTTCATACAGAGAAAAGCTTTCTCAGTGCATGCTGATGTTACCTTTGTTTGCTTTTTACTGTTTTTCCTCTTTCACCTCTCTTTCATTCTTCTAGTGTTGCACTCCTCATTTTTCTAATGTGTGTGGATTAATGATTGCAGTTCTTCAGAGGTGTTTGTTTTGTATTCTTTAGTAGTAAATGGGATTTGAGTGCAATTACTGTAATGCCCCATTCGTTATTTGGTTCTTTATCAACTCCTAGAGTTCAAAATTTGCACTTTCTATGCCCACGCTAATTCTTTGCTTTTGACATTTCAGTACTTTTGTGCAGAGCTGCTTCCCTGCTGCCCTGGAAGGAGGAGGCCGGGTGAAGGCAGCGATTTCTAGCAGCGAAGTTGCTCAGTTGTTCTGGCTGATGAGCAGAAATATTTTGGTGCTAAAACATAACTGTCCTAAGCCCAGAACAGCAGCGTTAGCCTGCTTCAGGGAGGTGGCTTCAGGATGGCTTTTGTCCTTTGTGACTTTGTGTTCCTTTTGCTTACTCCTTTCATGGCACTTTGGTTGTGGCCATTGAATCTCAGAGCTGGAACTCAAAATTGACTGACACAGATAACTGATTTGCTGAATGCTGTTCTCTGTTCGTGCTGGCTAAGTAACAGATTGTTCTGTATCCATCCATGGCTTGTTTTGCTCAGTGCAGATCTCCAGAGCCACAGCTGCTCCTTACTCAGCAGCATGCCCTCTGAAATCAAGGTGCTTGCCCCTGCACAGTGTGATTTGAGCTGAGCTGTCCCTGGAAGGAGGCTGCCTTGCTCACCTGAAGCTGGTTGCCATGTGCTGGGCATTGGGAACCGGATCCTTCATCTCTGCTGCAGACCTTTCTCCAGGATGGGGAAAGAGGCACAAGTGCTCGAGGGATGGGGAAAGAGGCACAAGTGCTCGAGCAGATTTCTATGCTGGGTCTGTGGAAAGGCAGCGTGCTGGTTGGTGTGGAGAGCAGCATCCTTCAGGAGCCTGGGGGTAGCTCTTGGACGTGACTTCCTAACTGTCCTCTAACATGCATGTATCGCTCAAGGAGAGAACACATTGTAAACAGTGTTCTCCTAGATACTGAGGAGTGGGAGTGTTTAGTTGCTGCAGAGAAGCAGCTTCACAGTGCCTCTTGGATTGTGCCAGTCTTGGTATGGAGGAGCATCAGGATGCTGTGGGACTGTGTTAGCCATGAGAGCAACTTGGGCTGGCTGGCTCTTAGCTATGCATCTGTTGGTGCTTAAGTAACCATGCTCCTCGCTTGTGAGTTGTAGCTTCAAACAATCTTAGTTATAGACTATGTAATTCCTTTTCCAAAACACCGAGCCTTGATCCATAATTCAGGCACAATGGGGAGACCTGATGTTGGATGGTGTGAATGTTCTTGTGCTTCATTTAGCTTAGAACTGTTCAACCTAAAAATGTGGCATGCTGAGAGCTGGATTTCCCAAATTAATCAAGACTTGAATTTTAAAAAAGCAAAAAATGAAAAAATAATTAAAAAATGCAATTTGTACTTCAGACTAAGTGTTTTAAATTGCGACTCAGACAGAATACCGTTGATCAGACAAGACATACACGTAGCAGTTTCATGCTTTATTCCTCCAATTTTTGTCTTTTCCCTTTAATTAAAGCATTGTTGTTTGCTCCAATCAAACTCTTGATCTGTCATAACAACTTTTGATGTCAGTGCATAAAACAAATTCCCCCTGGAGGGGGTTAGCTGCTAGCTTTCAGAGCAGCGTGCAGTGTACTTCAAGCCTTGTTTTTGTAATCACAGGGGTGGAATGTGCTTTATAGTTATTTTGGTTATTTGCTTCATCATCTATCAATGCTGCTGCGAGCTGATAATTTTTTTTTTATTTTGAAATAAGTATTTTGAACCAATCCTTCCCTCTATGGGTGCTGCTCCTTGCTAGGTTGAGGTCAGTGGGAGCTGTCGTGGTGGTAATTACCACTGGATGGCTGTTTGGCGTTTTCAGTCAAGAGAATTGGTTGTTGCAGTGAAGTTCATATTGCTGACCCTCCTCATTGTGACAGACACCAGTTAGCATTCTCGGATATAAATTTTAATGTCTTTATGCATAGTTGCCTTTGATCCTTAATGTTATTCAGTTTAAACGTTCGAGGAATGGTTAGCTGAAGTGTGAACTTGTTACAAAACTGTTTTGAAGCTATCACAATGTGAATTCTTCCTGATTTGGGTGCCTGGTACTAGAAAGTGAGATTGCTCATCAGGGTCCCAAAGGTAAAAGACTCAAAGATTCGTTGCTGTGCTTTTTGAGCACCCACAAGCTCTCTTGACTCTGACAGCTGTGACATTCAAGAAATCTAAGCGAAGGCCATCAGTCTGGATGCAGGTGCTGAGATTTAACCTTCCAAAGTGGGAAGAGTTCATATTGACTGGCTAACTTTGTCCTTCTGGTACTCTCAGAAACTTGACTGAAAGAATTCCCAAGGAGCGTTATCAGACAGACTGTCCCTTGTGCCACTGCTTAGGAAGCGTGCCATGTATTCATGGCTGTTAACATTCCTCTGCTCAGAACAGTTCAAAATGTTAATTTTTGTTAATGTTTTTTTTCACAGAACGCCCTTCTCCTGTAGAATAGCAATTATGGCTTTGAAATACTGTGCTTCAGATTCCTGGCAGCAGGGATTTATCTCTTCTTAATAATGAAAACGTTAAAAATGTTAAAACAGGAACAGCTGGCTTGGCTTGTTTTGATGTCAATAAACCTGTATCACTTTCTAAAGCCTTCATTAAATACTGTTGATTATTAGTCTCTGCAATCCACTTGATCTTTTTATACCTTTTTACCTTCAAGTGTCCTTTCTTATACCTGGTAGCATCCTATGCTGTATAATATTTTCTCTTTTGTATTTCTGTTGCTTTTTCATATCTTCATATGCCACTGAGAAAAGGACCGAGGAACCATGTCATGTATTCAATATCATTAGTGCTGTAAGCTGGAGTTTGATGAACTCAGCCTCTAGGAATTGCTGTTTTCACTGGAATTTGGAGCTGTGGCCATGGCTGGAGGTGGTGCTGGGCCCTGTGCCCGTCCTCGTGGTGGATTAGGCCTTCTCACATGCCCCTTTGGATGTGCAGTGCTGAACTGATTATTGGATTTGAGATCCAGGGAGTAATTATCTCCCATTACCACTTCTTGTATGTGCCATTCATGCTGCTTGGACTCGCCTGAAAACTGCAGCAAATGGCCCTGGTGGGTGAGGGTGGTCCCTGGGTCTGATGCCTCCCTGCTGTGTAAGTGTGGCTTTGGGCCTTCGGCTGTTTGACAGTTTTGTGGAAGTGCTCTGTGACCTGTGATGAGCACGGTGTGTGTAGTTCATGTCCCACGAAGTCTTTTGGTCTAATCATCTGTGGAGATCTCCTCCGAGAGAGGGGCAAGGATGCTCTCAGTTACACAGGAGATGTGTCCCTGTCTTTCTGTTCTGATAATGGCTGAGAGAGCAACTGGAGCATTTCTGGCCAGTGCTGCACACAGATCGTGGCCCTGGGAACTGATGGGGAAAGAAGTAGCTGGGTGGTTGAGGGATGGCAGAAAGCTTTGAGGTTACTTTTACAGAAGTGAAAACTGAAATTATTGGAATCTGAACATTATGATGAATAGCAAAGAGGTCTTGCTTCCTAGATGCTTAAAATAAAGAAAAAGCTTTCATTTGGTGCTGTATCCTGGACGCTCTGCTTGTAAAGAGGAGGCCTGTGTTCAGAGAAGCTCAGCCTTTCACGTGCTGGAAATAGAAGGATAAGAAATTTGTAGGATCTTAGTGCAAAGAATGACTACTTTTTCATTTCATTAGTTGTCAGGAATCACGTATAAAATTTCTTTCCAACTTGCTGATCTTTTTGGAGACAGTAACTGCAGTTAGAAAACCATGCAGAAATTCTCACTGGTCTTTTATTATAGTTTAACTGCAGTGTCGTGAAATGCTGAAGCTGTCGCCTCTGGCTGTGAGGATCCTACCAGCTATCAGAAGGTTTTGTTCTCTTCAGAGGGATCTGCTCCATGGGGAGCATTTACAAACAAACAAAAAAACACACCTTGCTTTTGAAGTCATAATTGTTTTGGTTTCTAGATTTTTAAAAAAACTTTTTTCCTGAACAAACCTAGTTTGTACCATATTGTCAGGTAATCTTCCAGTGTTCTTCTGGACATTCCTAATTGTAGTCCTTATAGTTTCCAGATTTTTTTTGTGAAGTCTTTCAGTTACTTTTGTTGTTGTTCTTGATTCAATGATGCAATTCTTGATGTGATTCTGTGATTCTTGAATATCTTCTGAAGATGACAGTTCTAAAAACCTTCCTCTTCCACCAGTCCATAAGAAGCAAGCAAACACGAAACAACCCCCCTGAAACTCCAAGTTACTGCTGATAATGTCATGTCAGGGGTGAGTGGCATAATGCATCTTCTCTGTTTATTTGTTGACACGTACCTGGCTACTGTGTCTGCCTTCATTTATTTACAATGAAACAATTTTTCTTTCCAGAGTTTCTCCCTGTCCAGTAGTGAACTCTACCAAGACAGGAGAAGCCTGCGTGGCTGTGAGGCATGAGCAACTTCCAGTGCTTTCTTCCAGCATTTTCTGTTTGCAGTTGGCTTTATCATAGGCTGAAGGTGTTCGTCCCACGCTTCTTCAGGGCAGGCTTCCAGCTGCTGTGTGGGGCAGTAACTGGAGCCTCTCCTGCAAGAGTTTGTAGTAAGGAAGCAGCTGGAGCCCTTGCCTGGAAATTAACTCAGTTTTGGAGTACATATTTCTGCAAAGCGTGCTATTTAGGTACATCAAAACTAAGCTGAGATGTTTTGCTTAGTCCGGAATCCTCTCTATCCTGTTTGAGGTCTTTAGTATTGATAGCAACTATTTGGTGAAAGGCTGTTTAAGGCCTGTAGTGATAGGACAAGGGGTAATGGTTTCAAACAGAAAGAGGCTAGCTTGAGATCAGATGTTAGGAATTTTTTCACCATAAGAGTGGTTAGGCACTGAACAAGTTCTGAAAGTGGCTGTGGATGCCCCCTGCTTGGTGCTCAAAGCCAGGGTGGCTCTTTGAGCAATCTCACCTACGATGAGGCGTCCCTACAGCTGGCAGGAGGCTTGGGCTGGTTGATCTTTGAAGGTCCCTGCCATGCAGAATGTTGTGTTGTTGTGACTTCTGCTCAAATCTTTCACATTGTGCCTCTTGCTGCTCACGCTAGGTGGCAGGACGATGGGCTCCTCT
The DNA here is from genome assembly GCA_013396635.1 of Penelope pileata. Classification (NCBI taxonomy): domain Eukaryota; kingdom Metazoa; phylum Chordata; class Aves; order Galliformes; family Cracidae; genus Penelope; species Penelope pileata. The sequence continues at coordinate 980,567 of WBMW01004557.1, read as the reverse complement.
GAGCTGAGCACTGGAAAAGGAAGCAGTGCTCACCTTGTAGCTCCTCTTGCTGCTTGTGACTCAGCCATTCAGGAGCATTTATGGAAACAAATGCACGTGGTAAATGTATAGGTTGTGGTGACGTGGGGATTGCTAATGTATAAAGTATAACTTGATCACAGTGTTGTAAAACGAGGGAGGTGACTGCTCTCTCCCATGAATGGGAGGGATTGGTGCAGTTGCCTGTGGCACTTGGGGGTTCTGGAGTCATGTTGTTTTTAAATACAGTATTCATGCAGTAAATTTGTGAAGTGGTTGAGAAATCATTCTTTAATATAACGATCTAAATTTGAGTTTTCTAACAACGTTTTATAGGTTTTCTGTGTCTGAGCTGACAGTGAAAGTGAATTTTGTTACAGACTTGCATCAAATTGACACAAAGTACTGGGAGACAGGCAAGTCCAGAATTAATTGCACGTGCTGTTATGAAGAAGCAGGGCATTATAAATAGGTTCAGGGACTAACTTTAAGAAGTGGACATGTGGCTTCTTGAGATTTGCTCTACGGGGACATATCAGTGGATTGAAGAACTTGACCAAATGCAGCCAGAAGCTGTGCAAGAAGATGGAATGTGGCAATAACCAATAATAAAATCAGTTGTGTGGGGACATAATCTTGAAAGCTCTGTTTCTTGCATGTGCTAATAGCTGTGTTTTCTCTGTCTAGCTCTTTATAACTACGATGCAAGGGGACCAGATGAACTTTCCTTACAAATAGGAGACACTGTGCACATATTGGAAACATATGAAGGTAAGCTTGCAAAACTTGCATTTTCAAAACATTTCTGCAATTGCATTGCTTTTCTGTTTGTGACTTTATCATCCCATATTATCAGGTGATGAATTACTTGCTTTCTTGCTAAGGGACAAAGCACGTTATTTTTAATGAGCACAGAGTTAACCAACACTCGATGGGAATGAAGAAGCACGTGGTCGATACCTGGTGAATAACCATTTCCTTTTCTATGACAGATGGGTATTCTCACAGCTTTATTTGTGTGGATCAATGGCAGTGTCTGTCCTGCGTTTAGAGAAATGATAGATGTTTTTGGGTACCCTCAGGTAATGCAAAGGAGCCTGCTGCTAAAAGAAGTTTAATCTGAATTTCAAAGTCACCTGGGTTCTAAATTATTTACGTCTCTCATAAGATGGATACATGTGTTACAGTGCTGTGGACCGATCTCAGCCTTTTCAGATGCTTTGCTTGTTTTGATATGAAGCTGTACATATACCAAAATCTTTCCTCCTTGATCCGTGAAAAAACGAACCTGAGTGCTGAGTTTGATATTCAACAGAATCTGAAAGTCGTCGTAACACTCTTCTGCTCTTGCTTGATCCAGTAGTGAGCCAAGTAAAAAGCATCTCTTTCGTTATACCCTTGACTGTGAACTGTGTGACATGTTGCAGTCTGGAAAGGTGGAAGTAACATGTAACTAAACTGTCTTTGTCTTTAAATATTGTAACAACTTTTGTCTTGTGCAAATGTGATTTGCTTTATGTCTTGGATGAACTTGTTTGTTTCTGTAGACATTGACCTTTTTGGTATGTCTGTGTGATAAATTTCTTTTAGGTATTGGCTTAATAGTATTTTTATTATTACATCTACTAAAACAACGTTATTTCAACAGAAGTAACACGCTAGATTCATTGCTGTGTGCAAATTAATTTTCTTGGTTTCAGGTTGGCATTTTCTTACAGAGTTCAGCTTGCCACTGCAATGGCAAGTTTAACTATGCAAAGTAATTTTTCCATTATCTGAAGTTGTATGATTTAATAACTCAGGCAAATGGAAAGATTAAAATATTAATCAGTTTTGTAACTTTGTATAAATAGATTTATTTAATGAATGTGGGAGAAACATTGGATCCTGAGTAGGGTGTATGAAACCATGTCAAATTATGGCTGCATAACTTGAAGGTGTATTGGAGATAGCTTGCTTTTTTTCTTAGACTTGAATAATAGACTTCTGTGCTTTCAGCTCGTGGTTGTTCAGTTTTGGGCAACTGCAATGAGTTTCTTAAAAGAAATGCAAGTGAATTAATGTTCTTCCAAGCATTTTGTACAATGGCTACTCATTACTTACCTGCTGTGATGAGAAATGAGATGCTGTAATTCTTACCTCTTCTTCACAGAGCTGCCATTATTGGGTAATTACTCGAGCTTTTTGATCTCCAAGTTCCTTCCCATGCAATCTGTGAGGGTTGCCCCAGGAGGTGTCTTGGTGTCTGTGGCTGCCCTGTGTCCAGGTGTGCTCAGACACCTGCCTGTCCCCGTGCCTGGCTGGAGGGGCTGGGGGATGCGTGCCGGTGTCTGGGATTGGAGCCATTGGGCTTGTAGGGTTGGAGGCAGTGGGGAGTAGCTTGTTCCTCCTCTGAATCTTCTTTGTTAGAAAGAAGAGCTTATGGTAGATTTTTGCTGTCAGGCCAGGCTTCTGGAGGATTTTGCATTGGATTGCTAAGATGGAGTCTGTGTGTTTCAAATGGTATTTCAAAATTAAAGAAAAAAAGTAGAACTTGGAATTTGTTTTCATTACTGAAACATCGACATCTTTTAAAATGTAATCAAAAAGACACATTCTCTCTAAACTGTAGAAACACTTTCTCAAGTATTGCAGGTTCTGTGAAAGTTGAGGCTTGTTGCAAACAGTCTGTGTTATATTGAGGTGATGAGATGGGTAATGAACGTGCACTTTCTGCTGTTAAATCTGAATGTTTCTGCTCTTCTATGACCCAGAGAAAAGATGAAGCTCATTTCTTAACAGTAATTGGGACAGAATCATTGATCTTGAAAATCAGATTAATATTGTTATTTCAAATAGAATTGTAGAGAATTTTATTTTTCAATTAGAAAATTTCCTGGCATGCTTTTTTGCATGAACCTTTCAGGAAAAGCCAGGCAACAGCAAAGCTGTGTGTAACTACTTAAACATCATTCACATGGCAGCAGAGAAGGGGTGTTTTCCACAGCAGGTATTCCAAAACGAATGCTTGAAACATTCTGAATTAGCACATGCCTGATTTTTGTTGTCTTAATTCCATTTCTTTACCTAATTGGGCAGAACAGGCCAAGTGAACATATGATCAATAAATATGATTTATTAAGGTGAATGGCTATTAAATATAGCAGTAAATAAGCCTCAAAACTCAGCATCTGCATTGGAGCAGCAGTTCATTTCTAGAGCTGCTATAGGAACGGGCAGTTTAGGTTCCAAAATACTATTTTCATCTAAGTTTTTCCTGATAATTTGAGAACATGAGTTACTGTTTATGGTTCTTTATTTTCTAGTGCAATTAATAGCTGTTCTGGGTAACTGCACAGTAAATGTTTAATTCAAGAGAAACAACAGCATGGACCAAGTGTTTCCCTATGCATACCTTTTGCAGATGCTTCTCTGGTCCTTTTTTTCTCTGGGCATTTACTTGGATACATATTTCCAGCCACTAAATCCCATAGGCTTTTAAAGGAGAGGCTGGAAACCCTGTAACATATCACTAAACCACCTGAACACCCAGGTTGCTTTAAAACAGACTTACAATATCAGCCCGTTCTCTTCTTGCTGGCATTTTGTCTGAAGCCAGAGTTTCTGCAAATAGACTGAGGAGGGGCTGGAACTGTTCGCTGTGTACTGCAGTGAAGTGTTTGACATCAGATGTTTGCCTTCATTTCCCCTCAGGTTTTCTTTTATTTATTTTTGACGTCCAAAGGAGCATGGGTTACAAATGCAGGGACTAAAAGCGGGCAGGGCCATACCATAGGTGAAGATCTGTTCTTGATGTAGTTGCCATGCATCCCGCTGCCACCCCTGCTCTTGCTTTATCTGGAGTGGGAGGTGGGGCGGCCCCTGCCTGCAGCAGCTGTACTGTGCTCAGGTCTGCCAGTGTCTGAGAACAAATTGTATTTACTGCAGTTTGAGGAAAAAGTAAGTTTTTTGACCTTAATTACCTTAATTCGTGTTTGGGAGGAACTTTTGTTTTTGTAGCATTCATCTGGATGTAGAAGAGAACTTCACAGTTCTTAAAATTATTTTCATAGATGGAGAACTGAGAACTTGAGTAGACCTTATGTGTTGGGTTGGATAGAGGTGACTTCCCCATCTTGTCTGTATTCTGAGTCAGGCAGCAGGGCAGGGGATGGGAAGAGAGGTGGCAAAGGTGTGATAGTGGCTGTGAGCAGGGCCATGGAGCTCACCAGCTTAGAGCCCATCCTCACATGGGCGTGGAGGACAGAGACTGGCACAGGGGAAACTGAGGAATCAATTTACCCTGTGCCACTGGAGAGCAGGCTGAAAAATCTACATGCTTGAGCCTTTAATTTGTATTCCTACTCCTGGAGGGTAGAGTAAGGAACTTACCAGCGGGTGTTGTCTGCTGTTTAATAGTTTGATACATGTCTGTTTTTTTAATTTTTACAAACTTCATCGTGGCCTTTGCTTGCTTTTCTATTTTGATTTGTGAGCTGTAAATCCCAAAGCATTCTTCCTTCTAGAGAGGTGACAAACGGCTGATCTGCATTTCAGAACTTGCATTTGGTCAACTTAAATAGGTTTTAAAATCAAACCAGAGAAACGGTAGGTGTCTGTGAAGTTAATGCTTGCAAGTTGGTTTTGTTTACGTTGGTAAATCACTAATTAAAATGAAGTGAATCTCAGTTAAATGAGTTGTGTAATATGTCACCTCTGCCATGCAGTACTCCCTATCAGTCTGCTCATCATTGCTCCTATTTTATGGCTTTCCAAGAAGGCTTTCTGTTATCCAGGCTGCTAATGGCGTGTTGGTAGGGATGTGATGTGGCTGCAAACAAGTCAGGGGGCTGCTGAGCTGGGAGGGAGCCATTGCTGGGTGACCTGAGGAAACTTCTCAATACTGTCTCCCTTTTTTCCCCCAGGTTGGTACAGAGGTTATACGCTGAGGAAGAAATCCAAGAAGGTGAGTAGTGCTCGCTTGTCTCCTGGACAGGGCGTAGTGCCATTGGAGGCCTTGGGCACACTGTTACTGATGGTGGTGATCTCTGTCTACCAGCTGGGGTCCTGGCAGCCAGTCCTAAATGTGAATTTCTGAAGTTAACTGGAACATACTGCAGTGAGACTAAGAGTTCAGTTGTGTATCTATTTCCATTGCAATTCAAGGTTATATGCGTGCAGTTACTCTGGATGGTTTGATGTGTATCAGCTTGTGTTCTGCAATAACTTGTGTGCCAGAGCCTTCACCTCTGTAAGAAGTTAAGAGCCTCACATCCAGGGTGACCTGCTTACAGGCTGACAGTTTGCTTCACTATCTGCTAAATAACACATTACTTGTGCGATGCAATTGTGGCTTGGAAAGTGATGAGATCTACATGGTGATTTTTCAGTCATTCCCCATGAGAGGGGCAGTAATCTTCTGCTGTGTAATTTTGCCTCGTTGTTAGCCTTTAAGCGTGCATAGAGGGCTGCTGTTCAGAGCAGATTTTCTGAAATAAAAAGGGAACAGCACAAATGCTGCTTGTCATGTTGCATTTTATTTTTATTTTTTAGTTTTACTTTATAGCAGTAATTAACCAGAATTGCATGTCTTTTATTTGTGCATTTTTTTTCTTTTAATTTTAAAGTGAAATACTTAAAATTAGCATGCTTGCACATATAGGAGTTGTTTCTGAATGTCTGGAAGCACAGAGTTAGTTCTGTGGTTCATCCCACCCATTTCCTAACCAGGCCTGTTTTTTTCTGCTCTATTTTAATACTTTCTTTTTCTAGGGTTGTGCTAAATGTCTTACAAACCATATTTCACAAGCATGCCCCATTCAGCATAAGCAGAAATTATGCATTCTTCTTGGCTTAAATTAATTCCAGGTGTTGCTGTGTTTGTCCAACTGCAGCTAAATGTAGTGACTTTTTCAAAGAAAACTTGTTTTGTGATATCGTATTGAATTGCAACTCTTAAAATGTGAAGTTTTGGTAGAATTCTTTTTAAAGTCAATGGAAGATATAATTACCCATAGAAAATAAGAGCAGTCAGCTTTCATATGAAGAATGAGTGTGCTCTTTCCTATCTTGGCCAACGCTTTTTTTTTTTTTTTTTTTGTACGTATGTATAATTTTGTTTCTTGCTTTGTCTCTGCTGTCACACCAGACCTTCTAGTCACCAGCCTGCTCCTGCTCTGGTCACCTGCTCCTTCTTCTTCCTCCCCTGCAGCTGTTCTGCCCTCCCTGATGGATGCTTTGGTTTTGGTGGTTCTTTCTGTTTCCTTTGGTTCTTACTTGCTCTCTCCCTGATTACACTCCCCATGTACTCAAACATGGGGTGCAGGTTCAAAATGAACCTCATTGCTTTGAACTCTGAGATTGCGCAAAGATTATTGTATTTTTCTCCTATCTTTGGAGAAAACAGTTTTGCTTTAAGTGATAATTTGTAGTAGACATACTTTTATTAAATAGAGCAAGCATTGCTGTTGGGTGTCATTTGAGACATTTGAGTCTTCTGCTATGCACAAAAGTATTGTTCTGTCGAGAGTGATGTAGGAAACAAGTTGAGGAAGGAATTACTCAGCTTTCTAAGAATTATTTCGCAATCCTAGATAGAAAATGGTACTACTAGCACTAGGGGTGAGATGGAAGAAACTTACTTCCTCAGCTTGAGTTATTTTGTAATATAATTTTATTTTCAAATTATTACTATTAGAATCTTGAGATTAAGCTAGAACTCTTAATAAAAGCAGTACTGTTCTTTTGGGGTACTGTCTGCTGCAGGGGTTTTTGGCTCATCATGTTAATGACAGGCTGATGACATAAGACAGTACAACATGTTAACTCTGTGCTGATGGTTGTGATGGAGGACAGCTGTGTTCTGTATGTGCATGTGTCCCTATTTGTCATATACGTGAGCCAGGCAGCGCAGTGTGATGCATGTTCTCACCCAGTATTTGTTCAAACTGGGAGCCCGTAAACACTGGAAAAAAAAAAACAAACGTGGGGAGCAGAGGCAACACTTCATAGCAGGGGACAGACTTGAGGATATGAGGATTATTATGTGACATTAGAGACGTTTTTTGGAGACACCCCTTTTGGAGGGCCGCTTCCAACTGGCCATCTCTGCTGTTCTGCTCCATTTTCTTAGAATCATTAACGTTGGAAAAGGCCTCTAGTCCAACTGTCAGCCCATCACCACCATACCCACTGAATGTAACAGTATTTACATTTTCACCTCTTAGTCTCCGTCTCGTCATGTAGATGAATTCCATAGTATGATCCTTCCCCATGATTTCTCCGTTGCATACTACATCCAGCTTGCAAGAACTTGGAGCTCAAAAACACTGAATATCTATTTGTTGAGGTTGCAATAACACCTTCTCAACAGGACATGTGGTAAAAAATTTAAATGTGTGTTTTTAAAAACTATGTATGTTCTGATACCTAAAAGGATGTGAATGGCTCTGTGCAGAACTGGCAATGTGTTGTTGTGGATTGTTAGGTAATAGATATATTATCTGTAACATAATTTTTTTCCTCTCAAAGGGCATATTTCCTGCCTCCTATATTCACCTTAAGGAAGCAATAGTCGAAGGAAAAGGGTGAGTGTTATTTGAAAAAATCACAAAAATCCATTTTCCATTTCAGTTTTCCTAGCTTTGTTTTTCCTCTTGCCTTTGAATCCTAATGCTTCTGGTGTATTAAGAGGCCTTTGCTATGAGGTGCCTTACTCTTACACAGGTGAATTTTAAGTCACTGAATTCTCCCCACAATATGTCTTGTAGACTGGACCCCCCCACTGAAGCTATTGTCATTTTCTACCTCTCTGAGAAGTTTCCTACCTTACTGGAGCACTGCTGTGCAGTGAGGGATGGTTCATCTTGTGATCTTCCTGCTCCCTTGCCTGATGTGGCTGTAAATAGTTTGGGCTGGTTTTTGTTTAGTTGCCGTTAAAGCTCTAATCCTTATACATGAGATCAGTATTGCTGGCTGTGCATATTGAAGTTGATAAAATTGATATAAAAAATTCCCTAAAAAGCAGAAAATAATAGGAAAACAGGGAAAAAAAAGTGGAGTGAAATTAGTAAATGATTATGCAGGTATGAAATGGGGTGTAAGGGGATTAAACTATTTGATTCCTTTGTGCCTGATTTATTTTTATATGCTATTAAATATGTAAATGATCAAACTGCTAATCATATGATTGCAGCATAATGACATCTTTCTTGCTGATTACAAAACTACCTTTAAGTATGCTACTTCTGAAATATTAAAAGGTCTGGCTGTTGTTTCATACTTGGATGGCACAATTTTTAAAGCAAGCCATACAGAAACTTAATGGTAATGACGCTCGCGCTTCATTTTCTTTACAAGACCAATATTTTGAAAAACAATTAGGCATTAGTATCATGGCATTGCATATGCTGCATATCTGGCTTTCATCTTGATTGCTTCTTGCACAATTAGCATCTCAACAGCAAATGGTTCCATGAGGTACGTATTGATATCTTGTGAATACAGAAACAAGTGGGGAAAAAAGCTTGAGCCCTGTAGCATAGCCTCAGCCCTTTTTATATCGATCCTTTACAAATACATCCTTTATGTCACGTGGTGGTACTGGTGCGTGCTCCTCCCTGTCTGGGACAATAAGTTCTTTAACTTACAAGGATGTGCCAAGTGGTGTTCTTTGGAGTCCTCTCATTGTTGGGCTGCTTTTGGAAATGACCAGTTCCTTTCAGAAATGATTCTGCCTTCCTACCCAAACCTATTGCTGAACTCAGTCTTCTTTCCTTTAAGACAACATGAAACGGTTATACCCAACGAGCTGCCGCTGATTCAGGAGGTCACCACAACGCTCCGGGAGTGGTCTATCATATGGCGGCAATTATACGTTGTGAGTACCAACTTGGTAAAACAGTTACAGTATTGCATGGCTGGTGGAAAAAGGGATGCTACAAAAGGTACAGTGAGATGTGTAAAATAGCTGGTAATGGTTTCCCCTTCTCTTATGATTTCTGAAGGCTACTTAATGTGAAAAAGCCATTCAGCATCATTTGTGTGAAGGCACAAAACTCGGTGTGTCTCTATTTTCTAAAACACTTTATTTCTTTTGCAGAAACAGATTTTTTTTTGAGTGATACCTTTAGTAATTTTTGTTGAGCAGTTATGACTAACTAGACAAAATCCTTTTGAAGTATTGTGATCCAGAATGCACTTTAACACACACAGCAAATTTTTCCAAATGTGCAGACAGCTGTATTAAACAAACAGAAAATTTTGAAGGCCACTAGTCCTTGTAAGAAATTTTAATACTTGATGTCAAATTCCTGCATGTAGACCTCTATCCTGTGAAGATTCATCAGTGTAGGCCTCGCACTTGACAGTGTTCCTGTACTTGATTGGTTGCTTCAAATTTATTAACCTTAAATTATGTGCCTTTAAATTACTTTTTCTTTGTATACTTAAGTTCTAAGCGCATAAGAATATAATCCTGGTAGTTCATGGCAATAAGCATTCTGAGTTCTCAGATGGGTTAACAGAAAAATACAATATCTGTGAAACAGCACAGGAAAGTATTTGTGAGTAAAGGTGTAAGTGGTATTGAGACACACAGCTGAAAAAGCAGTTTGGATGTAAACCAACAGCGTGTTCTTGGATTTTAGGTACCTTGCTCTGACTTCCCATGTTCTCATTGTGTAAGGGCACCGGAACCAAATTGTATGGACATGAAAGTGTTATGTTTGAAGTGGGGTTTAATGTAGAATATCTGTTCCTGTTTGAAATTTTTGCTCATAAAAGGAGAAGCTGTGCAACGAAGAATGAATACTACAATGGTACCGAGAACACAAGCTACTGCTAAAGACTGTTGGTCTTACTACAGGAAAACTGAAGATGGCAGGAATTGAGAAATTTCCATTTTTATGTGCCTGATTTATACTTGGTTTACTGTTAAAGGATATTTGAAAGTGGATAGAAACCAGAATTTCTGAGCACCTGACCCAGAACCCATTGTATAGATTTTAAGCCTTAAAATGTTTTTAATCACAGGAGGAATAGCAAGAGTCATTGTTAGAAGTTTTCCTACCAAAACTTGTGTACTTTTTGCAGTAGTAACTTTCAGGAAGTTATTATACAAGTCTCTGAACGTGGGAGTCCCTAGTTCTAACTGTTCATGTGTAACATCTCTGTGTTTGTGATTTACTTCTGGGAAGGTGTTGAGCAGCTGAGGAGTGCTGGGGTGCTTTGCTAAGAACCTGGCATTCAGGAGCAGAGGGTAACACTACCAGAGGCCTCAGCTCGCTGGCAAATAGGGTTCCCGTCCCTGGGCTGAATGGGTAGGGTGTTTGAGTTTGCTCATTGTTCGTATCTCAAGGGTAGCTGTCAGACTAACTGCATGTGGTTAATTGACACTGAGAGGATTGGTGCTCTGGGATTCCCTTTTTCAATCCCTTTTTCAAGGAAGTTCTGGTTGATGGAGGTAGCAGGTTCAAAACTGACCAGTTTGTAGGCTGGAGAGAGATTAGTGTTATCCACATCTTGTGTATAAAATAATTGACCACGTTTATCCCTTCATTCAGCTCATAATTTGTGATTTTGGATATTAAATAGGCATTTGGTTTTGATCTGCAGATGGTGGAGGAAATGGCATGATCTTTGTCTCGCTAGTTTATGATTGCCCGCAGCATTGAAAATCATGAACCCCTTTCTCATTTGAATTTGTCTGCATTTAGCTTCCAGCCACAGGAGCACGTTGTGTCTTTCTCTGCTACATTAAAGAGCTTTTAATAACTGGTATTTTCTCTCTGTGAAGGTTCTCACACTATAATCAAGTCAGCTTTTTGATGTTCTGAGCAGACTGATGTCTTTACGTTTCACAGTTAGATATATTTTTCCCTGAGTCTTTCAGTCATTATTTTCCTGCACCTTCTGCAGTTTTTCCTTGCCTTTCAGATGTAGCAGAGTATTTTAACTTGATTGTAATTATTTAATTATTCTAGCTGCTTTCAGTCCAGTAAGGCCTGGGTGTAGTCTGAATGAAGGACAGCTCTATGTAGCCTAGATAATTTGGTGGTGTAGGGTGCTTAGGAAGATGTGCTCTTCTTAAGAGCCTATTGAACTTAATGGCTTAGCTATTTTGAGGGTTATGAAGACAGTAGGAGATTTGCTTCTGGGTGAGATCAAAGCACTCAGAGCCTCAGCATTGTCTTCATCTTGACGTTATCTTTGACAATAAAATAGTCTGTAATTCAGCTGTGTGTAGTATTGTTTGTTTGCATTAAAATTGTACATTTGCACTGTCCACTGCCTCTTGCTGTTAAAATTCACCATTGTTAGTCCCATTCTAGTTGGTATAGAGGGTCACTGGGAAAAAAATACTGTATTAACCAAGAAAAGAATATCTTAACCTTTGGCTGTTCAAAAACATCACCTTAAAGCCTCAGTTATAATAAATGCAAAAGTATTTATTTAGATACCTCAAGCAGAGTGTATGACTACTTGCAGTCAGTGTTCTGTGCTATAGGAATTAGGCTCCTATTTCAGAGCCAGCTGTAGACTTGTACAATTAGAAATTCCTGTCTTACAAATTATAATTTATGTATTTAAAAGATGTTCTGAAGTCTACTGAACTAACTTCTACCCATTTTTTTTCCCTCCAAACAGCAAGATAACAGAGAAATGTTTCGCAGCGTACGGCACATGATATATGATCTTATTGAGTGGAGATCTCAAATACTGTCTGGGACTCTGCCCCAAGATGAGCTCAAAGAACTGAAAAAGAAAGTGACTGCCAAAATTGACTATGGAAACAGGTTTGTGAACAGTATTTTCCAAGTGTTTGTGATGTTGAAAACAGATCAGCTTTGTTTTGCACATTAGCTGTCAATGATGTCTTGCAGTATTTTTATTCCTGTATTTATGCAGAGGTAATAGCAGGACATTAAAAGTCCTATTATAGCATGATAAATAATGAACTTGGTATAGCATCTCTTCAGCACAGAACAAATTATAGTGTATGAAGTAGAATGCATATGTAACTCTTGCTTGATGATGCTTTCAGTTTGGAATTAGTATGAAGTTGGGATTTTTTTTAAGGTCAGTTAGAAAGGCAAGTTTTTCCTCTGCTTGAGATGTAATTTAAGCTCTACTTGCTTCTGCAGCATAAAAAGTTGTTGCCTTCTCGATGCCACCAGCTGTGTGTGCCCTGAAGTCACTTATGCTGCAATGTGATGGTGAATTTGGCTCCCAAGCATAGGTTAGCTGTTTGTTGCAGTGCTTACGTAGTTTGTGGCTTGTACCAAAAAGTTATCAGGCAGGTTTTGAGGAAGGAAGCATCTGTCTAACGGGAGAATGGAAGCGATTAAATAAAAAGTAAAAATAAAGATGAATGGCATCAGAATAGTTTCCTTGCATCAGTTAGGTCAGTAATTCAGTTGTATTAACTCCTGACAGTAGGATAACTTCTAACGGTGATCTAGATCAAAAGAAAGTTGTTTAAATGCAGATTGTAGGTTACCAGTTGTGTCTATACAAGAGTTTCTCTTCTGACTGAGAAGTGAGAGATCGTACCTTCCTGTTAAATCAGGAAAACGTTGGAGGGAGTATTTTGAGTACCAAGAGAGAGCGTTGTGGCACTGTCTGTGCGCTGGGGACTGAACAAGTGTTCAGCAAACCAGTATTTGAATCCCCTGTGATGTAAATAACTCATCAGATTTCAGCTCCTTGTGCTTTATTCTTTAAGAGCTGCCAAACTTGCAGTCTTCCTGTTCGTGCACTTTATCAGCGAAAGCCACAATTCAAAACAAAATAAAAAATCAATAACCCCATTCAGTCAATAACTTTGCTTTTATAATCCAAGATATGGACCGCTGTACCCCAGCAGACAATTAACCAGATGTTGTTGATGCTATCTGGCTACTGTATTTTACCATCTGTCTAAGGAGATGGTTAAAGTTTCTCTGAATAACCTCCAGATGCTCAGTATTCAAATACAATAGGACATCTTGTGCTGTGCTTTATATTCGTAATGTTCTGATGGACTAATTAAGTGATCAGAACATTCTCTGTAGAGTCTAGGAGGAAAGTGAATTCAAATTTCTGAGTAAATACTCACAACTGAAAGGATACCATATGCTTCTTAATGTAGTCATATATTCACTTTTGTCTAAAATAAGCACGAGCGATGATTTCAATATCCGGACAGAAAGAATTCATTATACGTTTTATAAATGCTTTCTGATCTAATCATAGTCTAACTTTTCCTGTTTTGTGAAATACTGATTTGTAAATAAGATCTTCCTATAAATAAAGATGACAATTTCATTGCGTGTTGTCAAAGTAACTGAGGAAGTGAAAGTAGTCTTACGAAATTGTATTTATATTGTTTGTCTGAAATTGGGTCAGATAATTTTGTTGGGAAAACATGTTTCTTGTTCAGTTGCAAAAATCTATAACTGGGACATTTAAGGGAAAACTTCAGTTATTTTTTTCTAAGCATCTCTTGCAAAGCAAAGGATAAGACAAAGGAATTAAATCGAAGTGGTGTTTACTTTGACAATCTGTGCATATGTTCTTGTCCTGTTGGTGTGCAGCAGGCTGGGTGACCAGTCCTGTGAGTTTGAGTTCCTTCTCCCTGGTGCAGCTGGGTGTCTCCTGCAGAGTTCTGCTGTTGTTTACCCAGGCCCTTACAGATGTGGTACAGGTGACCAGTAGGTTACTCCACTGCTGTAGCTGCTGTCCAAAACTCAGGATTTTGGCTGCTTTTCTGTTCACTTTCTGTAGTGAAACCACTTTCTCACTAGAAAGCTCATCTGTGGACTTGCTGGGCCAGGGGGTGCTGAAGAGTTCTGTGATGTGTGGGTGCACTTAGGAGTGGAGCTTAGGAGGTGTGTGTTAATGACCTGCTGCCTGCAGTCTGTGGCTTGGTTCAGTGATGTATGCATCCTTGAGTTAACACAATTAATTAGAGGGTTTTCTGTATTGACTCAGGAAGCTTAAAGCTTTGTTCCAAACCTGCATGTTCCCTTCTGACAAGGAGGGCAAGGAGCTCTCTACATCTTGTGTTCTTCCTTTCAAGTGATTGTGGGCCCTGTCCAAAGGGAATTTACTCAGAGAAACCATGAACCTCTCTCTGGTTTCTCAGGTCCAGCGAGTTTGATTTAAGCTTAGCGATCAAACATTTCAAAGACAAAGTTCCAGCAATGCTATCATGAGAGGTGACTACAAAATTAGGGATGATAATGTTTGGGACCACACGTGTTGACAGGGAGGTGAGGAGGTAAGTCTTAGAGAACATAAATAGAGAAACACAGGTCAGCTTAGACTTCATTTTTCCTTGTCCTTGATTCTTCTGCCAGTGCTGAGGTACTGTGGGAAAAATTGGGGAAGATTGTTCCTACAACTGGACTTGATTATGGCAAAAACCTTCCTCGCTGCAGAATACGAACATGGGTGCTAACATCCTGCTGACAGAAACCTGGCTTCTGCCTTAAATAAAGAGAAATATTTTATGCCTTCCTGTGTCTTGTAGATTTCTGCTAAACCGTGATTAATATGCCTGCTTTGGAGGAGAATAGAGAGTGGGAAGGAAAGAACTGACCAATTTGCATGTGGCGTGAATGTAGCTGCTTGTTCAAGCTGCCAGATGAATCAGAGGAGAAGACAACTTTTTGTGCAAATTCAGCCCTCTAAGAAATTACTTCCCCAGCTGTTCTGCTATTTCATGTACATCAGTTCTTTCTGTGCTGTTGGGAAAAAGTGACATCCAGCCAGGGATGGTTTTCTCCTGGACTGGTAACGTGTTAAATAGTTTCACCAAGTAGCAAATAATTCTTTCTACCATACATCAGGTGCACAAGACTTTAACAGTAAACACATTTCAGGTGTTATTTGAGCATTTATTTGAGTATTGTTAGTTCACAAACACATCCTATTTCTGTTCAGAATTCTTGATTTAGATCTGGTTGTCAGAGATGAAGATGGCAATATTTTGGACCCAGAGCAGACGAGCACCATCAGCCTGTTCAGAGCCCATGAAATAGCTTCCAAGCAAGTTGAAGAGAGACTGCTGGAGGAAAAAGTAAGTTATGCTATGCAGCTGTAGCTTTTCCCTTTGAAACAAGATTGTATTTTACCTAGGTTACTGTTATTGCCAATGATAACAATGAAAAATTTGTTATAAGGAGTTATCAGGCTTAAATGTTTTGTAAGAACTAGTGTCAAAGCTGGCAGGAGTGGGCACTCAACAGGTAACTCCTCTTTTTCTGCCTTAAAGGCTTCAGGAAGATTTTTACAGTGGTTGGATATTTGTTAGGCTAAATTAAATTGAAGCTTCTTCTGTTCTTGAATTACAGTCTCAGAAACAGAATATCGATATCAACAGACAAGCTAAGTTTGCTGCCACTCCTTCGTTTGCTTTATTTGTAAATTTAAAAAATGTAGTCTGCAAAATAGGAGAAGATGCTGAAGTCCTTATGTCTCTCTATGATCCCCATGAATCAAAATTTATCAGGTTAGTGTACTCCTGAATGTACTCCTTTCTCTGTGCTTCCTCGGTTACGGTAGTGAGGTAGTTCAGCAGGATAATGCAGGGCTTATGAAAGTCAAATTTCTGTGAAATGTGTAGGATTGGGTTATCTGGGAAGTAATGATGCAGCAGCACTTCAGTTGTCTCCAGCGCAGCATCCAGCAAGTCCCTTCACCCTGGGTACATTTCAGGGTTGTGCTGTTCCTTATCACACTGTGTCTTCAGTTCCTCAAGTGCAGAGCTTAAATGAGACATGAACACACCTGCAAGGCTGTACCCTCACCTAGCAGCAGCCCTGACAGCAGTCTGAGAGGTTTCTACATCCTCTGCTTCCTTAAAGAAATTCTTACGCTTTGTTGCTGAATTGCTTTCCTTTATGAATGATGCATGCAAAGGGAAATGGCAGCTGTCCACTAAGTAAATATTAATTTGATTAGCACAGATAGATCGGGCTTAAGATAGCCTTCTGGAAAGTTGGTTTTATATCCTTACGTTAAAGGAAAGCCATTTAAACAAAAGTCTTCAAAACATTGTTCTTTCAGTGAAAACTACTTGGTGCGATGGTCGAGCTCTGGGCTCCCCAAGGACATAGACAGATTGCACAACCTCCGAGCAGTGTTCACGGTAAGTCTGTGGGGCTGGTTCAGCTTGCAAGGTCTAAAGTTTTCCTCATGCCTTGTGAATAACCAAGTTGCTTATTGACCTCTGTGTGAATGGTGGAGTTATCTCTGCTGGTAACTGTCCTGCTGATGGCTTGGATGAGACATTTCTCATTAATGGCTATTAAAACTTTTAAACGTATAGCTGAAGTTGCTCCATGAAGGTTTGACTCACTAGAAATGACGTGGCATCCTAAGCAACTAATTTGCACTGAAGTCAAGATAAGACATAACTACTGTTACGTTCTTAAAATTCTGGGAACAAGTTGTTCTTGTGCTAGAGGCTAGGATGACGAAGGCAAATTCTGAGCAACAAGTGTTGTTCTGCCTACTAAAGGGGACTCATAACTCAATTACTATAAAGCAATCTGACAGCACTAATATTTCTAGGACCTTGGCAGCAAAGACCTGAAAAGAGAGAAAATCAGTTTCGTCTGTCAGATTGTGCGGGTGGGCAGGATGGAGCTGAGGGACAACAACACGAGGAAGCTGACCTCTGGGCTCCGGCGGCCTTTTGGAGTAGCAGGTAACTTCTTGTGTGCAATTGTGTGCAGTGCCTGTGTGTCACCTTGTGTGGTCACACAGGAAAAAGTTGGGGTGTGAAACTGCTGGAGTGTTGTATAAACACAGGGTTGTTCAGTTTGATCAGACTGTGTTGTAGGATTGAATGCAGCATTCAGGACTTGCATGTAGATGGAGATGCCAAAGCTTATTTAAGGTGTGATGTGATTTTCCTATCTGAAAATTCTGAAACTGGGTGGTTGATGACTCCATGCCTGTGCTGAGTCGCTGTTTCCTGTCCCCCATGGTATCCTCTCACCACTCTTTTTTTTCCATGTTGATCATTAAATTCAGTGTACTTCATTTTTGTTTTCAGTCATGGATGTTACTGACATAATTAATGGAAAAGTTGATGATGAGGACAAACAGCACTTCATACCATTTCAACCGTAAGTAAGGAGCAGTAGAAAGAATAAACAGAAATAGATGGTGATTTGAGATTTTTATTAGTTTAAATTTTGACTGAAAAATGTCATGGTATTCTGAAGTTAATTCATTTCCATTTGATAGCTTATCTTGAATAATACTTACTAATATTTCTTCTTGGTAATTTCCTATTGGTTATAAGTGGTAGTACCAAAAATGTACTTAAGATTTCTTTGAGTTTAAAGCATACATTCTCAGTTTTCTTTTCTTTTTATTTAAATATGTCAGGATTATCAAACTTACTAGGTGAAATGCTTAAAATATTGTGTTGCTGGTTCAGCTCTAAGACTGAAAAAGACCAGCAGCATTGCCAACATCTACTACAGGTGACTTCTATGAAATGAGCTAGTTGATAGCATTTATCTTTTCCTTGGTAGAAGATGGTAAGGGCCACAGTAGTTGTAAAAAGAAATGATGAGAATTTAGAATGTCTTGATCTACATCCTAGAATACCTTTCCATGTTTCTGCTTTTTCATATGAGACTTTTACCAGAACCATTAAATATTTTGGTTGGATGGTAAAGATGTCTGCTGCACGTGGTATGGTTGATTTAGAGAGTCAGGGAGACTTGTACACTTCATGGACCTGGTCTTGGTTTCAGTCATCTGAAACTGCAGAGCTCTTCATACTTGAGTCTAAGCTGATGACACAGTTGATGTCTTTTTGATTTTTATTTTAATCCATAAGAGGCATTGGAGAGGACAAAATTAAAATAGTTTTCTGTTATATGTTCTGTTAGACAATTTTTATAGTAATTAAATTAGCTCATAACAAATAGGCCTACTGGTGTCCTTTGAAAATACTGGTGGTTTTTTTTTATTCCACGAAGTATAAAATGATAGAAGGGTTAAATCAAACATCTGTGAATAAAACAGCAATGCTCAGGTTTTGCTTTCTAAGAAATGCTACAATACCATCTGTTCCATGTGGTGAAAGATGAAGTTATGTTAAATTCCTTGATTAATATACTAATGAGTATTCAGAGGGTTTTTAATAGTGGGGAAAAAAAACTTGAAATAATATAGTCTCAAATTTAAACTTTATTTTGGCAAAACGGTCTGATTTCAGAAGGCCTCATGGTTTGAAGATTGGAGGGTACAGAGAATTGCAAGGTGCTACAGGGAATGGATGTATGCCTCATGTCTGGAGTGGTTTCACTTGTATGTAACAGTGTCAGTGGTGTAGATGGTGTTATTGTGAAAATAGAAAGTATAACTCCATTTTTCAAGGGAAACAGTTTTTTAGGGAGGAGTGCTTTCATAAGTTTGGTAAACAATAGCAAGCTTTCTTCTAGCAAGTGTGGAAATATGCAATGAAAATGAATCTTTGTATCAAAGTGGATACTAATGGAACATCTAGTTTTCTGCTCCATTAAAACTGATTTATTTTTGCTGTGTGTATAAATCAGCTATTTGAAAAGATGTACAATGTGATTTCTTTTTTTGTGGCATTAAATTAAAATATTCTTCAGAAAAAGTAGATTGCAAACAGCACAAATAATGTGAAAGCACACGATGAATGCTGGTGTCATTATTTCTAAAATAGACTTAAGCTGTATATACGAGCCACATTTTTCTTCTCCTTCCATGCTTTGCTTCTGTTGTACCACACGCAATTCTGTTTTCATATCTTTGTTTGTTTGTATTCATTCACTAGCCACCAACACAATGGCTGTCAAGAGCACTTGGCAAGATTGCTTAAATGACACTTAATGCTGGTGTTTATTTATAGGTTTCATCTTTTCATTTATTCATCAAGTTTAACAGAATGTTTGGATTATCTGCTTTTCTTGTCCTATGCCATTTCTGTGAGATTTACAGTAGCTTTTCCCTCAGACAGTATGCACTGCTGCTTCTGTTACAGAACCACAGAAGTGACCCTGGAGGTGTTGCAGGGCCAGTCTGCTATGCATTTACATCTTAAAAAACCCCAAACACCTGCCTGTGTAGGTTTTCACTGCTTAATGGGGGATTCTCATGAGGGAGACATCCTTCCTATCCTAATAAAGTATTATGGGGGCTGTGCATGCATGTACCTGAAGGAAGAAGTAACAACACGAGTTTGCTGTACTTCTCTTCAGTAGATCAGCATTCTTCTTATTAATGGTCTTCCTCTGTCTGTCTTGTTACCTTTCCTGTCCTTTGTCTTGCGTTGACTAATAAATACTCTTTGTCACAACTATGATATGATCTTTTGTGTTCCCTTGTTACTGTGACTTCTGGTTTTCTGTGACCCTTTGTTTCCTGGTGTTGGTCGTCATGTGCATCCTCCAGGCTAGCGTTGGATGACGCCATTCGACACAAGCAGCTGAACATATCATCCCGTTTTTCACCCAGGGTGGCAGGGGAGAATGATTTCCTTCAGACTGTTATAAACAAAGTGATTGCTGCTAAAGAAGTTAACCACAAGGGTCAGGGTACGTACTCTTCTCTCTATACGTTGGTATATGTAAAAAATGCTCGTTGCTTGATTTTTCGACATGGGGTCATCATCATTTTGGAATCAAGGGTATATAGTATCACCATCACTAGTGTTTGGTACCAAAATATATACTTGCACTGTTTTCCCCTTCCTTCGGGGCTCATGCTGCTGTTTCTGCTCAGCACCTTTTGCTCGCAGTATCAACCCTGCAGACTGTCTCTCCTTTCTCTTCCTTGCCCACCACTGGAGCATTTCTGAATTTCTGTGCTGGAAACTGCTTCAGGAAGTCTGCTCTCGTGGCTCCCAGCTGCAGGCTTTGCCTTCCACGTTCTGAAGGAAGGAATAGTCCTTTCCTTCCCTTCCTCCTCCTGTTTTGTAGCTGTGCTCACAGTGGCTGGCTTCCCGTCAGTTGAGCGGGGATTTCTCCCATCAGAACCACACCCACCATCTGCAGGATGAGGCAGCCCTGCTGGTCCCTGTTGTTTTCACTGGGTTACCTTTGTATGCAACGCTTCGTAACGTGCCTGCCAGTTAAAAAGTGAATTGTGTGGCTCTGTTTACTGTGTTGGCTTTGATTTTTTTTGCTCTGGATTAATAAACTTCTAGGCTGGCTAGTGCAGACCTCCCAGCTAACAGTCTGCATTTGAGTATCAGAAAAATAGACCCAATTATGTGTTCCTTTGCTGATATTTTTTTTTTTTTAACTACTTAGAGTAAGTGAAACTGAACTTTCCATATATTTCTTCTTTTGTTGAAAAGAAATTAAAAAACTTAGATCTGATTATTCCCTCTCCTCCTCTGGTTTCTCTTTTGACCCATGTGTATCATGTGTATCAGAAAGGAGGAAACTCATCGTAGCTTCTCTGATTTATGCCAAATTCTTTCCCCAGGACTGTCCCTGCCCACCCCCCAGTGAACCAGAAAGGACAAGGAGTTGTGGCTTAGCTAGTCCCCGTGGGTTCATTACTGGTTAATGAAATAGCAGCTGGTAGAACTGTCTTTGGCAACAAGTCAGACCAAAGCCATTTATAAGAGATTTTGGTAGAAGAGAGAGGTAGCTGCCAGATAAATACAAAATGAATGCAGAATTAATTGTGTGAGTAACAGGATAACCCACAATTTGTTTTATAGATGAACATCTTGGGGGTATTTTCTCCATAGATTTTAATTTTGGGATTTTCTGAAAATTGCTACTGCAATTATTTCATGCTTCAGCGTAATTGCCAGCCACTTTATCAAGTGTGGAAGACTTTTAGTTTAGTATCTTTTTTTCCCCTATAACGAGTGTTCCTGATGTTAGTTGGCAAGCATTGGCTTTAGTGGCTGCTTCTGCTACTGGGGAGAAGAATATTGTCTGTGTACAGCTGATGCTGTAGATCTGGGTGCTCACTGCAGTGAAAGCAGCTGATGGGAGTGGTGATGAGCCATTTCAGGGTGCCTGTCAGCTGTTGGTGCTGGCTTCATTGGTGTGTCGATATTGCTTGGTCACAAAGTTCAGCTTTGCTTTGAATGGAGAAATTTGCCACTTTCTTCCTGTGGAGGATAAACATTCCGTTAGAACCAACTTGTGACAGCTCAAAGCTTGAGGCAATTCTCTTAATGGCTTAATAACCATACTTCCACAAGACAGTATGCGTGAGACTTCAGGGATGAGAGAAGTCTTGCTCAAAAAGCTGCCAGGAGGAGCAGTTCTGGTGTTACTCCAGCTTTGTGTGACAGGCCCTGCAGGCCAGCCCGTGTGGTACCGCGCGGGCCTCAGCGGGTCCGGCTGCTGACCAAAGGCTGTCATCTTCCAGTTGGCGTTGTGTGGTCCTGCTGACCTGTTTTTCTCCTCAGTTAAGACCTGTTGTAGTGAAGGTTTTACATCATTACTAAAATCTCTGGCTTTTGTAAGCCCGTCTGCGAGAAGCTGCGTGCCTCGGCTTCTGAGCTCGTCCCCTAACTCCTCCCTGCCAATACATCTTCTGGTATTGCTGCAAAGGCATAAATCCTTGTCCTGCATAGATTTCCAGGTTTTCTTAGAAATTCAGAAAAATCAGACTAGTTATGTGTTGTACTCATTTCTGTTTGAGTTTTATTCTGAGTTTCTCTGAATGCTTTAATGTATTTGCTTGGCAAGGTGACAAACAGCTACCTTCATGTATACTCCTACCTGTCAGGATATAGAAAAAATATTTTTCTAATTTTTGAATAAATCACAATTTAATAACTATGATTTTTACAACAGGTTTGTGGGTGACTTTGAAACTTCTTCCAGGAGATATTCATCAGATTAGAAAAGAATTTCCACACTTAGTGGATAGGTCAACAGCTGTGGCTCGGAAAATGGGGTTTCCTGAGATTATTATGCCTGGTAAGCCATTGCATGCATTAACTCTGCTTTGTTACATTTTAATCTTCTCTAAGTATCTGTATGCATGGGAGCTTTGGGGGAAAAAGAACCCCAAAATGGTAGTGGTATGTATTCGAAATAAGACATCGTCACAGGATCTTGTCTCAGAATACACACAGTTTGATGGTAAATGTACCTGCCGAGTGCTGCAGAAATAAACTAACAAAACTAGTACCCATTCCACAATATTCTGCTTATTGAGATGACGGTGAAAGTTCTCTGTTTCCAGTGAAGAAAAATGTATACAAAACATTCTCTTTGTGTTATCAGTCTAGGAAAGGCGGGAGTAAAAGTTTCATCTCCTGAGATGAATCCAAACCAGAAAGCAAATGAGATTTCTCAGAGCAAAAGGTTGGATCTAGGAATATGCAGGCCTTTTAGGATTTGTGCTACATTTGGATAATGTGTATGAAAGGAAGTTATATTGTCTCCTTTCTGTGTACATTCCATGGACTTTCAAATCTGGTGTTTATTTACAAAAGCAAAAGAAACTCCAACAACAGCAAGGAAAAACTGCAAACTTCTAAAAGCTACAGACTACAGAAAAAATAGCACTCTTCTTTCAGATTGATGAGCTCTGGAGGACCCATCAGATGCTTTCAGAAACATGCAAGTTTCAGTTCTCTCCCTGTGGCTGCAAACTCTGCATTTGTCAGATATTTTATGATATAGCCAGTATGTTGTGCCTCGGCACCTCTGCTTGTTATGATGATATGTTGGCACATAGACCATCTGCCTCTTGGAATTATTGAAAATCCCCTGTTTCCCAGTTCATTTTCCAAGTTTTACTTTAATTAGGGTGAGACTGAAGAGCATCTTGAGACATAAAGCTAAATATAGTTCTCCCCTGCAACCCTCAAACCAGCAAAAACATCAGATCTCCTGATGTAATGTTGGAGCAGACCTCTATAGACTGTTGTATATTTTCTGAAATAGAAAAATACCTGTGTATGAGATATTCTTTCGAATTAATAATGAAAAAGTAAAGGATAGAGCAAACAAATAGAACTGAGGTGTTTCTGGAATGATTTGGTACGTGATCTTAATGATTTGGTATTCTTTTAGCCCAGAAATAATTGTGATTTTTGGTTTATTTGTTCGCTTCAGTTTTGTGCACTGTGAGTTGAAGTTTCAGAAATCTTAAATCAATTTTAGCTCAACATTGCTGCTTTCAGTGCTAGTAGTTCTGAATGTTCAAGAGGCTGTAGCTTTAAATGTTTTGCCATGCATATTCACGTCTGCTACTATTAAAAATATGTTGGTCAGTGATTTTATGCATCATTAGTTTCACAAATCAAGATACTGAAATTTGCTACAAACTTTGTGCTTTTTTCTTTTAGGTGATGTTCGCAATGATATCTATGTAACGTTGGTTCAGGGAGATTTTGACAAAGGCAGTAAAACAACAGCAAAAAATGTGGAAGTTACAGTGTCTGTTTATGATGAAGATGGGAAAAGATTAGAGGTATTAAATTAACATTTTTATCTTGTCTGTCTTATTTCGATCTACTTAGTAATTTATTTTTTGTTTACTTGAATTGAAAAGTACAATTAAAGATGGATATAAACATTTTCTCTTCTGTTTTGTGTCTTCAAGAGCGTTATTTTTCCTGGTGCTGGTGATGAAGCCATCTCAGAGTACAAATCAGTAATATATTACCAAGTAAAGCAGCCTCGGTGGTTTGAGACTGTAAAGGTATGTATGTGTTACAATAACTTTTTCCCTTCGTGTTAATATGAAGTTAATACAGGTTTCAGTGGGAAGTCTTGAGAAGCAAATTTAGGGAAATGAATGCTTATAGCCATCCTTCGCAGAATAAAAGAGATGGCTGAAAAATAGATTAGGCTTTTATTGCATGAAAAAAATTATTTCATCCCTTTGGTCAAGATGACTATTATGGGGGCACTGCGCCATCTGTTTTGGAATGGTTTTTGCTCTTTCCGTGAAACTGACTTAGAAAAAGCAGAATAATGAGGTTAAAATATAATTGCTATACTGTTGAACTCATCATTGTTTTGGGATCTGGCTGATTGTGCTGCAAGCTTGCTGCAGTTGCTTGGGTAATAATATTTTAGGTTAAATGCCAATTTTTATGTAGGAGGCTTATGTCAGCTTAATGAAATATTCTGTGGTCAGTGGGAGCAGTAGATGTGTGTCTGAAAGAGACTCACAGCATCTCCTACACCGTTGTTTCAAGTCCAGAGGAGCTCTCCTTGTCTGTGCCAGCAGAAAGTGGCTGCTGGGGAGTCCCAGAATCCGAGACGTGATGGGGAACAGCGGACAGCATGGAGCTGGGTGGTGGGCATGGCTGAGAAAATACAGCAACTCTAGCAAAAAATACTTAGGGGGAGAATATTGATGGCTACATCTCTGCACGTTGGTTACACATGCATCAGAGACGCATTAATAGTTTATGTAGTACAAGTGGTGCATAGGTAATAGGCATCTTAACAAGGTCACCTTTGCCAGTCACACTCAAGGTGGACTTGTTCCTGAGCTAGGAGGACTGGCAGGGGATGCTTTGACATTTCAGCCACTATGTCTGTGTCAGCCCACAGCATCTCCAGATCTTCCTGGGTAACTTAACAGCCTTGCTGCTTTTTTTTTTTCATTCCTTAGTGCAAGAATTCTCGATTTTCCTGGGGAGTCTGTGACCTTTCAAGGTCTTTGGTGGCAAAGTGAAGCTTGTCCTTAAACATTAACATTTCGTAAAGAGCCAAGCCTATTGTTGAAAAATGTCTAGATGAGATTTGGTGTAGTGGTAGATAATGTTTGAAGATACTGTGCTGACTGTTTCCTTTGTCTGTTCTCTCCCCCAATACGGGAAGGTTGCAATCCCTATTGAAGATGTGAACCGCAGTCATTTGAGGTTCACCTTTCGACACAGATCATCACAGGACTGTGAGTAATTTGGCCTTTTCATTATGATTCTTGTCAGTGTCTGGTACCAAAATCTGCTGAAATGGGCATAAAGTTTCTAATCTATAATTGACTGTTGTAATTGCTTTTGCTGTGGGTTTAAGCTTTAGCCTGCTTACTTTATGTTAGCATTTTCAACTTCTATTCTCTCTGCAACTTCTTTCTAGCTCTTACCTTTTGGCATCACCTTTCTCCTTTCTTGCCCAGTCCTTTCTCCAAATCATATTAAAGGGGTAGTGAGTAAAGCTCTCGGTTAGGACTCAGAGGGCTGTGATGTTGCTCATCATAGAGGTAGGTGGTAGTAAAGATATTTAAATATTTAATTGCCCCACACGTGAAATGGGAGTGTGAAAGGTGTTACAGGAGGCTTAGGACCAGCTGTAGAGGCTATTAACAAGTTGGTTTCCCTTTCTGGTTCTCAAGCTGAGTTGTGGTTATTAGGAAGTAATTTTGATGTAAAAGATACTTGAGAGCTTGTGGTTCTCCTCAGCCCTTCTGTGACGTTGTAGGCAGCTGAGATGCTTTGGGCTGCTGAGGATCCAGTCAAGGCATCTAGACAGCTTCCGTTTGTCAGCAGTTGTCCTGTAGCAAAATTGGGGGATTTGTCTTGCTGTTGGTAATGTTCATTCCCTATAGTAATGACAGTGGCTGTCGTACTGTTAAGAATACCTTTCCAAGTCTGCAGCTTTTTTTTCCACTGTAGAATATTATGCGTAGACCAAAGTGCATATCCAGTGGTGTCCACTGGATGCATTTTAAGGTATGCAATACTTTTCAAGTTTACACATGTGTGTAATGTGGGATTCATTACCCCATAATGATTGTTTAGTTAAAGCTGTATGTTTTGTACATCGGTCATTAGAAAGAGATTCTCTTAGTCTGGAGAATAACACCTGCTAATGAAAACAACGTGCAGAAAATTAGTGTCATTGGTGTCAAAACTATGATTGTGAACTGCAATCTACTAGAGTCAAGAAAAAGTTGTGATGGTACAAACATTTAGGTTGGCTACAGTTTAAATATTAATTACAGGCTGCGCTTTTCCTCCCAGGCTCATTGGACTGTCTTAAGTTGATTGCACTTTCCCTCTAGTCTTATTTCTTAATTTACTTTGTAATTTCTATTAACCATGGTTGCCTTGTTTTTGTTGCTTGAACAATGAGAGCAAACAGTGCATTAGGTAGTTTATGTTGGTTGTACAGTGGGTTAGTGTGGCCAGATGCTTATGCATTTTTCCTGTTTTCAGGTCTAAGTTATATGCAAAAGACTCCTATTTTCTTATATGTTTTCTGCATCTGAGAGCCTTTACCAGGATTGTTCACGTACAGGTTGTCCATTTCTTGTGCTTTAGGCGAAGTGTCTGTACTAACATTAAATACTTATGATTTTTCAACAGCCAAAGATAAATCTGAAAAAATATTTGCCCTAGCATTTGTGAAGCTCATGAGATATGATGGAACAACTTTGAGAGATGGAGAACATGACCTTATAGTTTATAAGGTAGAATTCTGAGATTGTCTTTCTATTGGTGCTAGCAAAGTGTGAGCATGACTTTCACTCAACTAATTTGTTACACAATTGCACGTAAAGTATTTAATGGAATATTATGTAAGATCAAGCAACTAACTAGCAAGTACTGTGCAGTCTGCCAATATGGCAGATTGATGGTTAAACCTTGAATCTGTTTTCTTGAGGATGTTTTAATTGCTGAATTTCATAGGCTTGCAATTGAATTTTATGTGTATGGATTTTCATGGCTAGGGGGAAAAACTACTTGTCGAGCCCTTTAAATATCAGATCCTGGCTCCCAGCTGTAGCTGGGTTAGTGTAATTGTTAATGACTCATTGGAAAGCTCCAATTCTGGAGCCAATGCTTAAGAAATTTCAGGGTAAATAATAACATTCTAGTATCATGAGGGTGTTTCGCTAGGGTTTTTTTGAACTGTTTTTATATTGTTTTTAAAATTGTGCTGCAGGCAGAAGCAAAGAAGCTTGAGGATGCCTCAACGTATTTGAGTCTGCCATCCACTAAAATAGAGTTGGAGGAAAAGGGACACTCTGCAACGGGGAAGAGCATGCAGAACCTTGGTAGCTGCACCATCAGCAAAGACTCTTTTCAGATTTCTACTCTGGTTTGTTCAACAAAGCTTACCCAGAATGGTAAGTTCATAGAACCACTGGAGTTTCTGTCTGGAGTGGAGCTGTATGCACTGGCCTGCATAGAGTCTTCTCTGTCCCCCTTCCTCTGAGTGGGTCAGTGGATTCCTTGGCACACTATTCTGGATTACATTGTCAAGATGCTCCAAAAGCATCTGCTCACAGTGTATTATCCCACCTATGCTCTGTCCATGGCTTAGTTTTGCTTTAAAAGAACACGTGTCTCCAATTAAATAGAGTATTCCTGCATCCATTTAACCTGGGGTACACCTGTTTGCCTCAAAGTTGAGACTTTTATATTGAAATATACTGAAAATGGGCTCTGTGACATTTTACTGTGGTGTGGATATGGACAATAGCACTGAGGGAGAGGGTGAGTTTGTTTTCAGGTGGAGATAACATCACGGCTGTGCTCTGAAATAATCTATTTTGTGCTATTTCCAAGGTGCAATATCCAGTATTTTCTGTATGCTCTGCCCAAAGAAAGCTCTCATTGTTTTGTGTTGGGCAGACAGGTGTGTGCATGGGAATATGTTACATGGAGGCCACTCTCCCTTTGTGCATTTTTACAGAAAGCGAGGAATGGAGTTGGTGCAGTCTACTCCTTTCAAAACCACCTTATATACATTTTTCATGTGTATTTGTCAGCTGCCTGGCTGCATCCAGCGGCTGCAGCAACCAGGGCTGGTGGCAGCTGCTGAAGCAAATATTTCACACTTGCACACTGTGCCCTCTCTTTACTTGTTGTGCTTGGTTGCCATGGCTTCTCCTCGCTGGCTCTCCTGGCAGCAGCAGTGGGCTGGGAGCGTGGGTGGGTCACTGGGTGTGAGTCACGCTGGGCAGCAGCATCCTTCCTCCCTGAGTCACCAGGAGCCAAGGATGGGGGTGAGGAGATGGAGATGGGGGATTGTGCTTGGAGTTATGTTAGTTAGTTCTTTGGTCACCCCTTTGTCCAGCGGAAGTTACTACTCGGATGTGACTTCCCAGTCAACTCACAGTTTTATTGCAGTCTTTTCCAGGGACATCTCTCTCCAAGCACATCCTAGATGTTTTGTATTCAGGGCACATCAGACTCACTGCAGTCTGGCAGTCTTGTAGCCTAAGAGGATGCTTAGCAAAAAATGCAGAAATGATTTTTGGAATTTCATTGCGAATAGAGGATCATAGCTCAGCAGTAATGCAGTGATTTGGGGGTTTTGTAGAACACAGAAAACACCATGTGAAATTGGACTGCTTGTTGCTTTTGGTTTGTGACTGATATCATTGCTTTTTTTCCCCTCAGTCTTTCCCAGTACACGTTAGTTTTTAGAAATGTTTCATAGTGATCAATATGGTGACTGCTTTCAAAGAACACCACTTACTAAAGTTAGGACCGAACATTGTTTCATGCTTAGTTTACATATGATATACCTTGAACATGGATCTTTATTTAATATTGCTGGTTATTATGTTGCCTGTGAAACTTTCTCAAAGTTGCCAAAGCCTCTTCTTGAAAGTATTATGACATTATTAAAGATTACCATGTATTCTTAGGCAATTTATAAAGGAAAAACACAACTTTATACTCCTCCCTCTAGTATCATTTTTCATCTAAAAGTTGGCAGTGCTCTTCAGAATACAGCTTCTGTAGCTGATTTTAACTTCTGTAGCATTGAGAGAAAATACTGCTCCCTTTACGTTCTTAAATAGCAATAAATAAAAATCCATGATTATTCTCAGCTACCAAAGCCAAAGCAATTTTCTCCTTTTGGTCATCTATAACATTTTTTTTCTCCATTCTCATAGAATTAGCTTTAAAACTTGTAGAAATTATGAAATTGTGTTAATAAATCATCTATCTGCATTGTATTTGATGTTGCAGGCTGCATATACAACCTCTCAACACTCAGAGGATCTGTTCTTTATGAAATGCAAGTTGGTAGTGTTGCTTTTTCCAACTAACAGTAGTAGCAAAATACGTTAGTAGGAAGAAATCTCCTGTCTTTTTCTTAGGTTTTTGAATTTAATTCTTAGGAAGAACAGGAATGTAAGCTAAACAGAAGGACTGTTTGAAATAATAATAGTAAAAAAGACAACCCCCTGCAAAGCTGCAACCTCCCAGGGATGAGTAAGCTTTTGGAGGCATCAGAAGTTGCTGCTCATCATCACTTTGCGTCTTGACCAGATTCTACTACTTTGCCATCTGAGGCAGAAGATGATTCAGTTGACGTATGCATCTATTTTTATTCTGCTCTCAAGACATTTGTGGTGTTTTTTTTTTTTCTTTTTTTTTTAAAGTCCTGTATGGGCTGAAAAAACACTTTTGACATAAACATCAAGTGCATTTTTATGTCATGAAATGGAGCTTCTGTATTAAAACCCTAGAATTAAGGCAATGTGAGATCATGGAGCTATAGAGAAGTGTTTTCAGGTGATGACTGACAGCACTGCTGTCACTTGATGTGCTATTAATTTGATGCATCTCTGTAGGGAAACTTTTGCATGCATATAGGCCAAGGACAGAATATAATCAGGAACCAGACCATTTTCTTCCTATTGTTAATTAAGATGGAAAAGATGATCTTCATGTATGACTTATGGTATCAAATATACTAAATTTCCAGTTGTTATGGGCTACTGGCAGGCTAGATGCTTATTCTAACCGTCTGCAAAATCTTCAGTCTATCAATCTTCTCATCGTATAAATTTCGCTCAATCTAGATAACCTATAGTAATTATTATTTACTATAGGATAGATACAGTTTGCATTCTTATCCTGTCCTACTTACTGTATAATTTTATGCCTGCTTACTGAGAGAGTGGGATTAAGTGGTTGGCTGGTACTTGGCTGGGGTTAGTGCCTGCAGTCACACAGTGAATGCACATTCTTTCTGTACACTGACTTATTTTGCTCTTTCTGGTTGTCGGACTACATTGACATTTTCAGTTCACGTATGTATATTCGTTATGCATTTGCTGTGTCATCACACTGGAAGTGCACGTGGGTCTGTTTTCTTGGGGCATTGCACAATGCCATTCAAAGATGGGGGCTGGCTTCTGTCCAGTTCATTTCTTTTGTCAAGCTGGTGCCTTTAGAAGTCCAACTGAAACCCAGTTCAGCGTTGGAAAGCTAATATAAACATTCATGAAATGCTCTGGGTAACATGGAGACGTGTTCAGCTTTCTTCTAGAAACACTTTTTCTGTTGACTGTTGAGTTTCTGGGACTTTGGTCTTGACCTATAGACTTCTTGTAGGATATATTAAAAAAAATAGAGGGCTAGAGTTAGTGTACTACACTTTCTCTTTCAACACTCTCCAAACAGAGAAGCCTCATTTTGGTTTGAGTGCTGCTCAGAGCGGAAATTACCCCACGGAGAACTGCACTAGAGACGGTTTTTCTTCCTTAGAGTGAAAGATTTTGGGGAATGTCTAGCAGCTGCTCTGGGTCTCTGTGTAATTTGCACAATAGGCTCTGCAGATGTATGTCTTGGTAAACATTTTGTTGAGGGTTTGAATAAAACATGAGGGAGATTGGTTGTTCCTATTTTGTTCCTGTTTGTTCCTAGTGTAAGAATTACCTTGGCAGAAGTCACAATGTTAGGCTTGTTTTTGGGTATTTGCTAGTATACACCGAGAATCCAGTGGCTAAAATGAAGGTAGGCAGTCGTTAGGATCTTGTATTTGTCTCTTGGGGCTCTACTACCATGGATGACTTAGCTTATTTTATGCTGAAAACTTGGCTCTTACTGAAACTGGGAGGAAGTTTCCTGATGCTGGTTTGACTAAGGCATGATGAACTTGGAGTTCTGGGTTTGTTTGCAATTCATGTTGCATCTCCCCCCCCAAAACAAGCAAGTATAACTTACTGATGCTTATGACTAATTAAAGAGAGAGCTTGCTTGCTGTATTTTCGAGTTTATTGGTCAAAGATGGAGTGACATCATCTTAGCAGCGGAATGTGGGGACAAGACCATTTGCAGTTGATTCTCTTCACAATCTGATCCATGCCCCGGTCCATCTCTTGAAAATGAGTAATTTGGATGTTACGAGTTATTAAGCAGACAGCTTTCCTCTGAAGTAACTTTTTTTTTTTGCTGTTGTTTGGCTTGCGCTGTTGTATTTCCCTTTCACTTTTAGTGAGAGCAAAGGAGCTAGAAACATTCACGCTGGAAGAATCACAGCCGTGTGGGTATCGCTGTGTTGGTGGATGACTAATTTCATTTTGGCAACTTTTTTTAAACACACAACTGTTGTATACAGCAAATTAAAAATGAGGGATCAGACTTCCTTGGCCTAGATTTTAATGATGACATTTCAAAATCTGTCTTTTTTTTTTTTTTTTTAAGCCTTTCACAGTTATTTCAGGACAGAAGTATTGTACTGGGTTTCTGCAGTGTCAGGTGTATGTTAGAAGTATGTTCTTGCCCAGTGAAAATGGTTGACCTAGAGAACATAGTTCTGAACATAGTAATGGTGTGTGAGTGGATGTAAACATCCTGCATGATATAATGATATTATTTTTTTGACTCCTAGTTGATCTCTTGGGACTTCTGAAATGGAGATCTAATACAAACCTGTTGCAGCAGAATTTGAAGCAGTTGATGAAAGTCGATGGTGGTGAAGTGGTTAAGGTAACAAGTTAATTTCTTTAAAAGTAAATTTTGTATTTCAATGTTTCAGAATGCTGTATTTTGAGGTATTAATATCTTCTGTTTTTTTTTTTTTTTTTTTTTTTTCCCCTTCTTCCAATTTTTCCCCATTCACTTTTTTTTTTTTTTTTAACCCTACTGCACATACTTGCACATTACATTGTAGTATCTCCCAGCCTTCAAGATGCTAATCTCCTTCTCCTTTCCCTCAAAGAACATTTCAGATGTTAAGTACTGGTAAATATAGATGTAAAGTGCAAATCTATACCAATGTAAAAATTTTTTTTGGTGTTCTCTGGTGACTTTTTATATACAGATACAGGAAGGCAAAGGGTGCTTTCTTTGCACGATCTTGGAATTATCACATGATGACATTTAATACCATTTTAATATATGAATGTGGAGCTCTTTCTCCTGAAAATGCTTAGCTGAGCCAAGTTATTTACATTTGCCAAGGCCACTGTGCAAGTGCACAGGCCTACATAAAGACAGATTTATTTATGGAAAAGAGTAGGCAGAGACTTTATTGAACATCTTGTACTAAATCAAATATAATGAAGTGTCAAAAGATGTACTGTACTGGGGACAGATGACCCTTAAGGGCCTGTGGTGTTTTAACTTCATTTGGATTTTAATGTGTCTAATAGAAATAAAGATTGCCTCATCTTAAAGTGGCGTAAAACATCTGAGGCTGCTGATACTTTATTGAGCGTGGTGAGAATTGTATCTCAGATTTACTTGTTTTGGGGAAGATTCTCCCTACTGCTATTTTGTTATGGATCACTGGGTAGCTGAAAACTTGACACTGATTCTTGGTTCTGACGAGCGTTGTCATAGTGCTGTCATCTGTAATTTTCACTCTTCTCGAAACAACATCGGTGAGCACAGAGCAGATCAGTGCTTGATGGGTCCTGGTGAGTTCAGAAACATCAGAACACTGCAAACGAGGTTCAAGTGAAAGCAATGTTAGGGTGAGTTCTCAGGCACTCCATCTCCCTGCACTTCTGCAGGACTTGTAGGAAGTCTTACTTGTTTCTGTCTAGCATGTGGGCATCAGAGCAGGACTTGATTTATGCTTAGGACATGAGAGTGAATACTTTCAACTGCCCTTTTCACTATTTTCATCTTTGTTTTTTAGAAGACCACTATTTTGCTTTATCTGTTACAGTTATGTTCAGAAAGTCTTTGTGTAGACTGATCTCTTGCACGTCAGTAATATCCAGTGTGTAACTGTTTCTTTTTTCAGCTTTGTGTCTTCATAATTTTAAAAGCAGCACATGATACAGGCTGTGTATACTGCAAAAAGTATAATTTGATAAAACATACCCAAGTTCTGTGCTAAACTATTTCTGCTTTTTAAAACTCCAGTGAAACCTCTCTGCCTGGTGGTGTTCGCTCACCACTAAGTAGGAACCAGTGAAGATCCTCACTCTGTGGTTAACTGCTTCAATGCTGAGTGGAAATGTTATCTCCCTGTAGTGGAGGCTCAGTCTCCAACATTTGTGCAGAGCCCATAGGGCATGACAGCATAAGCTAATAGTCCAGAAGTTACACATGCTAGCTCCCTGCCTGAGAAGGTTTTCCTTGCCACTGTTGATAACAAAAGCAATGAACAAAAGCATCTATCCTGTAGTGCTTTTGCTGTTACACAAAGTCCTAATAAACAGATTTAAAACTTGAGCTATATCAAGGAAAGTCAATATATGATGTCTAAATGTGAAACCAGGACTTGATCAGTCATGGCACAGGCTTCTGACCATCCTTTCATTTTAAAGAGACTTAGGCGCAGGCAGTGCTTTGGGGATTGGAACTGGATGATTTTTGAGGTCCCTTCCAACCCAAGCCATTCTGTGGTAATATCACTTCTCTTCAAACCAAGGCAGACTCCTTGTAAGGAAGTTGCACTGTCTCCTTGAGCCAGCTGGTGCTTAAATGCTGAAATTCTTGATTTGCAGCTGTACTTAGCAAGCTGCTAGGTGGAGGTTAATTCCTGAGGTTTAACTCTGGATTTAGCAGGTAGTCCAAGTGAATCACGTGGCCTAGGAGACTCATTGCACAGACAGCAAGGTGGGAGTTGAGGGGTTTTTCCATTACTCCCACAGTATCTCCCTGTGGTTGTAATCTCAGGAAACAGTTCCTTGTCTACTAGAAAACAAACAAACACATTTTCACTTTGAGACAAAGTTGCTGGAACAATCTTATGTTGAACTCCTCCCTCAACCAAAACAAAGACAAATGGTGACCAGAATCCATCCTCCTCCTGCCTAGGAGGGGGCCCCATGTTGATTTTTATCCTCTGGTAGAAGAAGATGCTCAGACACAGAACCCCGTGCTGATAAAACTGGATGCATTTGACTGTCTGACTTACCCATATGGTACTTGCTGTCACTGGGAAGCAGTGCTGTGATTAAATATGTGGAAAACAGCTTTTGTCACTCTGCTCAGCTCGTGTCCCCTGATGCTAATCTGCTTTTACTTTTCATGTTGCACAGATTAGGGTGCCCAGCCAGCTGGCTAGTGAAGACTCTTCCTCTGTACAGGGATAGACCTGTAGGTTTTGGTCTGGGGCAGGAGGTTGTGTGCTCTGTGTCCCATGCCTGCATGTATGCTGTTATTTGGAATTGTGCAGCTGTGAGCGGCCATACGCTGTGTGTTGAGGATACTGCTCAGCTCAGAAGTGCTGAGGGTGACTTATTTGGCATGAGGCTGAGTTGCTTGTCTGGTTTGTGCTGTGAAACATCAGTTTTCAGGAACTGCATGACCCTGTTGGCTGTATGTTGAAACTGAGGTTTGAAATATATTTTGTTCATCTACTATAACTACATTAATTTTTCTCCAGGTACTGAGTGTGATTTCTGAGCTTTTTTTGTCTATTTTATGAGTGACATGGATGTGTAGATAATCAACTAAACAGAATTTGCTGAAAAAACAAAGTTTTAATTTTCGTTTTCTCAGCTATCTTATGAAGTGTCTTGTGTCAATGAAAGCAAATATGTCTGCATAAACCTATGGAAAAATAAAAATGAGATTTTACTCTAAAATGTGACCTGTATTTATCTGTAGTTCCTTCAAGATACAT
The DNA here is from genome assembly GCA_013396635.1 of Penelope pileata. NCBI lineage: Eukaryota > Metazoa > Chordata > Aves > Galliformes > Cracidae > Penelope > Penelope pileata. The sequence goes on along the minus strand of WBMW01004557.1, from coordinate 945,816 downwards.
TGGATGCACTTTTTAACATAATGATGGAGAACTCGGAGAGTGAGACATTTGACACGTTGGTGTTTGATGCTTTGGTAAGTTTGCATTGTGCATAGACTAAAATGTAGGTGCTGTAATTGTGAATAAATAAAGCAAACATGATGTAAATATTAGAATGAGGTTCTGTAGTGAAACCAGCCTTAGCTCTTAACTAGTTATTTTTGATTGAGAATGCATCAACACTTTTTATTATATTTGATATTTCAGTTGGATGTGATTGAGAGATATGACATGATTCCATCATGGCATCTCCTCAGAGAGGACGAGAGCAGTCATGCAAGCATTGTAGTGCACTGACAGCAAAAGTTAGGGCAGAAACAGGAAGTTTCTGCTTTGATCAGAAAACTTTGTTTGAAACAGGAAGCTTTCACAAGGAAGAAAAATAAGGAAATATGGGGAGGATAATCAAAAGCCAAAGTCTGTCTCTGTTTTCACGTTATTTAGTGCGGCTAGTCTGAAAATAGTTGAATGTACAGAGTTGATGCTTTTTGAGTATAATGCAATAATTGTGCTAATTTTTCAGGTATTTATCATTGGTCTGATTGCTGACAGAAAATTCCAACATTTTAATCCAGTTTTGGAAACTTACATTAAGAAACATTTCAGTGCTACATTAGCCTACACGTAAGTTCTCAAAATTTCTTTTTCACATTGGGGATGTCATGTGGCTTGCACAGTTTTTCCTGATGGTGTTGTTCAGTTACTTGTTCAAATAGGAATTCACCCATAGAACTCGGGCTGTGGGGGCAGGAACATCTTGAAGAAGACTGGATATAGTATCTTTCTCTTCTAAAATAATAGTAATAAAATATTTTCAAGGAGAAGTCTTGTTCTCATTGTATTGATGGAGGGGATGTTTGACTATTTCAAGAATTGTTTTGTAAGGAAAATATTTGTAAACAATTCTCAGTCATACCTGGGAAGGAAATAATGTATCAGATTCTACAAATGTGTTGTTTGGTGCATTAAATTGATCTCTTATTCTATATTATCTGTATAACCCTCACTTTGGGGAGGAAGTAGTGGAGAACAAATAAAGGTCCATTACTTTTGCTGTCTTAGGTGTTTCTTGGCAGTTAGGTCCATTGCTGTTCATGTTGGGGGAAAAAATATATAATGGCTATCTTTTTGGTGTTAGGAGGAAAAAAAGTCCAGACAAGCAAACCTGCTGTGTGTTTTGCTGTCATACAGTCTCTATTACGTGAGCAGAAAATGTTTGAGGAGTATTGATTTAAAACAGTGAAGAAATTATGCCTCTAGTCACAACTTTGATATAATACTCACCTCACTGAGCTGCTGCCACTTCTGCTGCCTTCATGGGAAGCGTGTAAGGGATGAAGCCTCCTGCAGTATCTGCCTCTGTTGGCTGGAGCTGAAGATGGCCTTTCTGCTGGTAGGCAGGGAAAGCATCTGTCTGCCCTTACAACTGAGGGATTATGAAGCAAGTTTAAGCTTTATATCCTGGAAGATCTGACCATTTGGGCTTGATTTGTGACCAGTTGACAGATCCCTGCCACCTCCCTGCCTTTTATTGCACAAGGTTGGGTAAAGAGAGATTGTGTTAAGAATACATAAGTGGCTACCTGGAATCCTCACACAGTTTATTCCTATTAAAATAAATGCACATATATTAAGATGTCTGTCTGCACGGTGCTATTTTCTGATAATGGTGTATGATGTTGTACTTGTTTTTAATGTGCAAGTTGAAATGTGCTGTAGCTGGGATGATTTAATGCAAAATTGCTTGTAGCTGCATTTATACAAGTGGTTTGTATTCATTGGAAATGAGGTAGTCAGAATGGTGCCATTTTTTAAATTGTATTACTTCCAAATTTGATACACTTAAAAATGTCAAATAATAGAATTTCCACTGCTGTCATTCGAATTTTTAGGAAATAAATTTCACAAATTCGAGCCCAAAATCCATGGGAAAGCTGTGTAAAGGGAGCATTGTCTTTCATTAATGTCTCCCAATTTTTAAGTGCTTTTATTTTTACAAGGCCTTTGCATTTAATTTTATTTTGACTGCTGTTAGGAGTTGCATCATTATAATGGTGTATAATGACCTATTAACCAGAACATCCTTGAATTTCCAGCAGAACAGGAATCTTACCAAGACAATCCCTATTGTCTGTATGTTGAATGACATTATGGTCTGTGCTTTTTTTTCCCCTCCCACAAGAACAGATTTGCAGCTAGTTTATCAGCACCAACAAGAACGTAATGTGTATTTATTAGTTGCATAATTCATTTTGTAACTTGGAGAGCACTACTTAAACATAATTTTTCTTTCAATCTCTTGATGTTGAAATTCTTTTCTGTGAACATGCTTGTAACTTGTCTTTGTTTCTGTATTGAACAGTAAACTGACTAAAGTTTTGAAGACATACGTGGATAATGCTGAGAAGTGTGGCATCACTGACCAACTCTTTAAAGCCATGAAAGCTTTGGAGTACATCTTCAAGTTCATAGTCCGGTCCAGGATATTGTTCAATCAGTAAGTATGGTGCTTGCTGAAACTAGTGTTGTCTCAAATGAATCACTTATTTCCAGTAAAGCAATGACCTGCACCACAGCTCGCTGGTGCTGTCTGCAGTAGGTGTCTGTCCGCAAAGTCAAGCATAAATAATTACTCTAAGTTAATTTGGAAGTCAGTGTTTTCTACCCAACATGCAAAAAATGTTGCAATCAGGATGTGTTCATCTTCATTTGAGATTCACTCCCCTTCTTACTACTTGTTACAGACTGTAACAAACTTATTACAAGGGATTTATGTAGAGCTCTGAAGTCACCAGCTCTATCAACCTTTCTGTGAGTTGTAGAATGCAATTTACTTCCTTAAGATTCGTGCTGTGATATTCATAAAATACTGAATGTCACTTATACTGTTCCAGGTCCTACAAATCATCTTAAAATGGGGAAAAAACAGAATCTCTTGCTGCAGACTAGATTTACAGACAATATGACCCCTTAGTATTGGCCATTGGTTTGCTCATGCTAAGCACTGATTCCAAGTGCCTTAGTGTTGTGGAGATGCAGCTCTCAATGACTGGGGATTAATTGGAAAAGCTGCTGAATGCTCAATGACACCAGTTTGTTCTGCTGTAGGACCAGAATCCTTCCTGAGATGTACGATTGAAATTATCACGATGCTGAAGTGCAGCATTTTACGGAGAAATTTCAACAAGCAAACAGAACCTTTTATTAAAAAAAGTCCATATTTTTAACTTTAAGGTAGTAATATGGTAGTAGACTGAATATATGCAGCATTTTAGAAATGTGACAGCAGGCAAGCTTCAGGTCTGGATGATGCATGGAACCTTGGTTCATCTAATTGAAGTGTGGCAAGTCCAGTTGTTCAGAATATCAAGTTTTATAAAGGCAAGAGAATAAGGGAGCTTCAGAAAAATCATTGTGGCTTACTCAGTATGGATTCCAGTGGTAATGCTCAACATACAAAGGTCTTAAAACTTGGAAGGCAGTGATGAAAGTGTTGACTTGGTGCAATATTGGTCTTCTCATAGCTGCTGTGCTTTTATGTATTACCCGGTGTGTCAAAGACGTGTGCTAACTAACTAGCAATAGAAATGTATTTTTGACTCCAACTTGTTTATTATGCTTTCCTTTCTGAAACATAAAGCTTTTTTCTGAAGCAGTTTGATTTATTGAACTGCCAAGTTTAGTTACTCCTTATATTAGTATTAGTTTCACCTCTCTAATGTGTTCAGGGGGACACCAAAATCCATAATTGAAATTGGGAGTTAACAAATAATTTGCCCTGTGTAACCCCCCATTTTAGCCTGAAAGGGGAATAGGAGCTTGCACAACAAAATAACACAATTTAATAATTTTTCTGTAGTATGTTTCCCCTGTGTATTTGTTAAATAGCTTTTAATAATACCTGTGGCTCCCAAAGGGTTATGAGCACAGTATTAAAAATAATACCTGTTAGTTTCAGTGCAAAGCAGCAAGAACACCTCGATCTATGGCCCTTCTCTAATAGGTGGTCAGCCATGAGCTCTAAATACAGCTTGGTTATTTTCAAGTGTGAAGAAGTCATACAAAAACCATATGAAGTATTGGGCTGTGGGGCTCCTTCTGAGCTGCACACCACATTCATAGTTCTTCTCTTACTGGGTTTAACCACAGAATTAAACGGAGGAAAATAGAGGGGGGGAATGTGGTGAGAGCTGCTGTAATGACTCTTGGTGCAATGGGGTCAGGGACAGAGCTAGTGAGACCACGAAGGGCTTTGAAAGCTGGCTGCTGATGGTTGGGGCTTGGAGGCGATCAAAGATGCCTGGGTAAGCATGGAGTGAGTTGGGGGAAAAATCCATCTGATGTGTATAGACACAACTGTTAAGGTTTGACCTGGATGGAAAAGTGCTGATAGTTTTTTGGTCGTGGTAGGGTCTGTATGGTGTAATTTCATGACGCTGAGATTCATGGAACTGGATCCACTGTATGAAATAGAAGTGAATCATATGTATTTGCTGAAGGAGGGAGGGGAAGAAATCGTGTGGAGCAAGTGGTCTTCTCTTACCTTTCCATTTTGTACAGAGAATTATCTCATCTTGCATTTGAACTGAAAATCGTACTGTTTGAATACTCAAAGGAGTTCCAAAATTATTCATTCCTGTACTGCGCTGAACAAGCTGACCACCAGAGGACCAGGTTCTTTAGCCTGACTGTACCTTTTATTCCACCTTTTAGTGTTACTGAGCTGTCTCAGGGCAGTTTTTATCCCTTCGAAAGCATCTGGCAGAGAAAGGAAGTTGCTGTGGGCTCTGATCAGCTCTGGAAATCTGGTCTGAAGGCAGCTTGCAAACTTCAGCATGGATTAGTCATTCCCATGAGGCAGCTGTATTGACTGTATGGGAAATGGGACTAGTTCTGTGTCAGCTATCCAGAAATTAGGAGTGAAATGTTTTTAGTCCTCTCTTTCTGTGAAGAAAAGTGTTGAGGGTTGATATGTTTTCCTTTCTTTCACAGAGTTTAAGGTCTCTCAGTTCAGGCCACTGGTAGATTTTAGTGATTGCTGGCAAGTTATCTGGATGCTTTCTGGCTTCCACATCACAGAGCTTCTTGGCATTGGTCCTCCAGACGTCTACTGGCTGTGGTGTGGGGTAGAGAGAATCTGTCCCTCTGCTGCCTGGGCGTGTGGAACTGGGCTACTGAGCAGGGATTCACGGTGGCTTCAAGACATGAAGATTGATTTGCTCCTCCTGGCCTGAGCTGGTCAATCTTGCTTTAGTTCACTGTGAAGGAAAACTCTTGGTTCTGTGTGGCCATGTGTAAAAACTTGCAAACTTAAGTAAATAAAGTGATGCAAGGAATTAGTATCTGTCACTTGAACAGATTTTTCAAGATGTATTTCCATTTCTAGTTTATGATGCACCCAATTACTTTTCAGGCTTTATGAAAACAAAGGAGAAGCTGACTTCAGGGAGTCTTTGCTGCAGCTCTTTAAGTCCATCAATGAGATGATGAGTAGCAACTCCGATCAGACCGTCATAGTGAAGGTATGTGGGATAGAGATCTCCGTCCTGGCTTTGTTTTTGCATCCTAAACTGTGATTAAGCTGTTGATGAAGTTGATAAAGTGCTTGTAGTTGTGTCCAAAAGTGTATTTACCCTCAAACTTGGTTAACACTTAATGCTTCTTATGAAGGGTTTGTGACTAGATAAGAAAAGTGTTGTATTGCTTCAAATATCTTCTGGTTTTAAAAGGGAATTAAGTGTTAAATGATGTTCAGCTTATTTAACTTTTGAATAACCTTATCTTTAAGGTATTTTTAAGGCGTTATTTTCCAGGCGCTGGTGACAGGGTAGACTGTGGTATCCTTATGCACTTATATCCTAGACTGCTCAGGAACTTCAACACAGTGTATCTTAAGCCCTAGTGTGTATTTTCATATGGAAATCAGGAGTGAATCAGACTCCAAACTCCACCCCCCAGTTCTGCTTTTTGCCTTTAACGTGGTGCCTACTTCTGGCAGAGGTGGCTGGCTCATGGCATTGGGTGTGTGGTCTCTGATCTCTAATGGAAAGGCTATTAATATTGCAGAGAGATTAGTAAGTAAAGCTTCTAGTCCTCTGGTACGGAGCAGTCAGAGGTCAGTGTGTCAAAACCAGTCCCATGCTCTCTTAGTGAATCTCTTTCACTTTGAAAAAGTTTAGAGGCTGTGGCAAACACGTTTGATAAGATACACCTTCAAGTTCTCCTTGTGATTCCTATAATAGAATTTATGAAAGGATGCACCTCTTGACCCGACTGTGCTGAATCAGTTAAAAGGTGATCAGAAGGGGGCTAAGAACTGAGGTTGAGTGTGGGAATAGTATGACTTTTCCTGCTGCATTAGAAGAGTTTTTATAGCAGCTGAGAGGTAAAGAAAACAGTGGCAAAGTACAGTGCCTGTGCAAGAGGAAGCTGTAAAGCATGGAGTGGGAAAACACCGAAGCCAAAGACTTGGTCCTTTGTAGCTGAGTCAATGCAGGTCTCAGGCTGCTGGTATTATGCTGAGCACATGGCAAAAATAGATAGTGGGAAATAAAGTTGGAATGTGTTGGTTTTCAAGGCAGAGCTCAGACTGTAACATCCGATAACAAAATAGGGGTATGACATGGTTTCAAGTCAGCTGCCTTCTCATTCCATTTGCAGAGCATCTATCCTGAATGGAAATTGGTAAGTTTGAGTCACGGACTCGGTGCGCTTACAAATAGGATGTTTGCAGATTATGAGGATGGAATATAAGATCTATTTCCCCGAGACTCATTTGTGAAGGCTACTCCAGGAACGCAGATGAATATGAACTTTTTTTAACAGCATTACGCCTTGAAAAGAATATTAAATCAAAAATTACTCTCAAAACAAGCTTTGTGTTTACCCGAGATGTGGGGAAAAATATAAATTCCCTAGCAAAGGGTACAAAAATCACACTACAGTGATGTCCATTCCAGTCTGTGTGTTGCTTTGCATCTAGATTTCTGCAAACTTGTGCAGAGCACTCCCACTCTGCAGCTGAGTGCATGAAGTGCAGCGTAGATGAAGCAACCTTAGATGAGTGTGTGAGGTTGCGTGAGAGGAGTGCTTGTGGATGCCTTCCAGAAGCCTTCACAGCCTTTCATTTATTATTCATTCATTGCTTTCGTCTCCTTTGGACTCTAATTACCTGGCTCTTAGAATATGTAATTGTTAGTATTGACTTTTTGCAGTTTGTGCGATTGCACTTACGTTCAAGCATCCACTGAAGCGCTGTCATTCTTTCAGTAACTAGAACTTTGTGTTTCCTTTACAAAGAATAAAGTTACTGAATAGGTGTGTGATGTGGTTGCTTTGTGTGGTGCTTTTGCAAAGGAGTGAGTATGGCTTCTGTAAAGCAAACTCCTGCTGGACAAACCTGGTGGAACCCTGGGAGGGGTCAGTAACAGTGTAAAGTGGATGTGCTATTGCAGGCTTCATTCAGCATCTTTATCAGTGAGCTGAGGTGGTAGCTAAGTACCACGGCAGCAGTGAGGAATGTCAGGAGGACCTCATGAAGCTGAGGGGACACAAAGGTGAGCTTCAGAGTAGACAAATGTATGACGGTGTATCTTAGTATGTTGATTCCGGTGTGATGCTCGACTTGGAGCTGGCAGCTGCAGTTCAGGAGAGGCACCTTGGAGTCATAGCTGGCAGCCCTCTGGGGTCCTTGTTTCGGAGCGTGGTGACAGGTGAGTGTCAGCCAGAAAGACTGAGAGTGTCAGGGCTGCCATTTGCTATTTGGACAGCCCTGGTGGCTGCACACCTTGCATACCAGGTGCTGTTCTGGTCCATAGCTCAGGTCTGTAGCTGACCTAAGAGAACACCTGGAGATGCAGCCTCCAAAGGTTGCTGGAGCAGCCAGGAGGGGAGGTGGAATCTCCTGTGGCTGCCACTGGAGTTTGGTGACCCAGTAGTGCTGCAGCTGGTGTTCCTTGTGCTGGTGGCTACGTTGCTGAGGGGGCATGGAAAACTACTGACGATAAGCAGGTGAGTTACTGGCTCGGGGTGCTGTGCAGTTCAGATCAGCAGATCAGGAACACAAGAACTATTCAGTTCAGATCGAGCTTTATCAGTTTCAGGGTTGTTTTTTTCTTTTTTTCTTTTTAACGTATATTGGGAAAGCTAAATAGTACACAAAATAAGTCTGTTTGGAGAGATAAGAAGTTGAAAAGACCTACACAGAAAATTAAGGTGCTTCACATTAAAAGAGGCAGGTACTTAATTCCCAGATTTAAATATTGCTATTTCTCCTTGTGAAAACTGGAATGCTCCTTGATAGTTTATCAACGTGAAGCAGAACTTCCACTGAAAAGTTTGTGAAATGTTTACAACTTTTCTCTCTGGGCTGGCTGCACTGATTTTTTCTTTTATTTTTCTTTTTTTCTTGCTTTCCCAGTGTACCTGTGAAGGGAACAGCCTTCAGGCTGACATTGTGCAGGGGAGAATGAATGACTGGAGTCGTGTGTTCTTAGGAAGAATTACTCTTTATCTATTCAAATATTTGTGTCCTTGTGGAAGCTGATGAGCTGTTCCTGACTGTTGCTCTGCTCTTCAGTTACTTAATAATTTGCATTTAAACGACCCCTTTTTTTCCTTATTGATGTACTCAAAGCCTTGAAAAGTAAAAAGTTTCATCAAAAGATAAGTGTATGAATTGTACTAGGATTTAGGGTTGCTTTGCAGGCCTGGCTGCAGATTTAGGCTTGGAGGAAACAAAATCAAGGGTGTGTTTTGTGGAGGGCCAGTAAAAAGTGGCAGTTAGGAGTTTTGTTGGCTACAAGCAGGGAAAAGACAAAACCCCTCTCTGCTTGCAAAGTCCTGTGCTGCACCAAAGTCAGTGCTTTGTGTGGCTGGGGATGTGCTGGCTCCTGGCCCTGTGGCTGGGAAGGGCACTGAGCTGAGGGTCTGCACAGGGCTGTCCTCAGGAGCCTCGGGTCGACCTGCGGATAGGAGAAGCCTTTCTGTGCCCATCTGGCTCTGCGTCGGGGGCTGCTGTCAGAGGAGGGGCCTTGGGGGAGCCCCCTCCTGCTGCCTTCATCGCTGCTGTAAATGAAGAGCTCCCACCTGATGCTTGGGAGAAGTTTGCAGTTGCTGGCTTAACACCTCCACAAAAAAACTTGTTTCACAGCGTAGAGGTGTGGAGCCTTTTGTAGTGCAAAATAATATTTTAAGAGTTATTAAAATTTATTTTACATTTGAGTTATAGATCTCTAGCTGCATATTTGTACAATTAGTAGTTTAAAAATCCATGTAGAGTAAAGCTTTATTAGCATCTTCAGCTCTTAGTGGTCTCAAATACATTGCAATTACAACATCGAGATGTAAGAATGATTTTTTTTTTTTAAAAAAATCAACATCCTAGGCTGTGAGGTAGCAACGGTCAATCCTGTAGGTTTGAATTTGAAAAGTTAATACGATAAAAATCAGTCTTTGAAATGGATTTTATTACAGGTAGTTACCTAAGTAGGTTGTTTTTTTTTTTTTTTCCCCTGCCCCTGTTTACCATAGCTGAGACAGTCATCCAGCGACCACCTTTTCTGTTTGCTTTTTCAGGTGTGCAATTGTCCAAACTGGAGAGGGAAATAAAAAAACACTGATTTGAGCTGACAGATGTTCCAGGTCATTGTCTTACCACAGTTTTCTTGCATGATGAGTAGCAGTGGGCTGCAGGAAGAGTTTAATCTCTGGATATTAAACTGTTTGCTTTCTCAAATATCGATTTGATTTCAACAGTTATTTGGTTAAGGTGTGCAGCATTGGATGCTTATATGTGTTTTAAATGGTTCCACGTGTAGTGAGCTTTCCTGATTTTGCTCCTATTTCCTGCTGATTGGTGCCTGATGATTATTTCCTTAACCTTTTTACTCTTGAAGTGTGAGCTCAGCTGAAGCCTAGCATGATGTTTCAAGTTTAGATAAATATGCAAATGCTTCCCGGTAATTTATTCGTGCATCTCTTTGAAACAAGGGCAGTTGAAGCAGCTGCATCGAATTGATGGGGGTTGTCTGATTTAGGCTGTGTTTGGATGAGGGAGCTGAACTGTTCTCAGCAGGGTTCTTGCAGTTTGCTTGGATGTTTGCTGTTACGTGAGGCTTTGTGCTGTGGTTCAGGAGGACTGGAAAAGATGGACTGGCAGGCGAGTTAGTTCTGTGCTTTATGTGGTCTTGATAAAGTAGGTGTGTGCATAAAAATTATCCTGCAATGTGACCGCAGAGAACTGGAGCAGAAGATGATAACATTTCACTAATGAGAATTCTCTTGTGTGTGTGGTTTTTATAATGCTTGTCGCTTCTAACAAATAATGTTTCTCTGTACCCGTAGTTTATTTTCTCTCTAAAAAGAAGCATTTATTGGTCAAACCACAGAAATACATTAGGAGCTGCTCGGGTTGTTCTCATCAGAAGAAAACAACCCAGACTGTGTTCATCTGCAGGACTTTTCCAGCAGGTTGAATGTTTTATAACCATCATTTAAAAATGAATTGAGTGCCGACGTGCATCCATGGACGGAGGTTTGTGTGTTTCTTAGGGCCTATATGGGGAAGTGTGGTGTGACACTGGTAACTAATGCAGTAATCCACTCGTGATTGTGCTTTGTGCTGTCTTACACTGAGTTTTGTGCCAGAGGCATTGGTTCAGTTGTGAGTTGGAACGAGTGGTTACTGCAGAACAGGACAATTCAAACTTAGAGTTTAGGCGTTCCTGGAAATTGGTTTGTCCAGCTGCTGATTAGGCTTGATTTGGTTGGGTTTGAGATGTGCAGCCAGGGATAATACTTGTGTACAGGGTATGTGCTTTCTGTTCAATAACAGAAAAAGATGAAAATTGACATTAAAGTCATGTACACACTGCATAGGTAAAACAGTTTTATTGCTTCATCAAACGAGTTCATAAAAATATACTCTATTTGGCAAAGAAATTTTATGCTTAATTTTGAGAATAGCTGTGCTGCTGGAAATGAATGACTTTACAAAATGACACTTCTAAGTTAGGTTTTTTGGCTTTTATATAGTACAAAGAGATGAACTTATATCCAGGACAAAAACCTGTAGTGTAGTATTCTGAATACATTTTGCTTAAAACTTAGCAAATGTCATTTGTTCAATCTAATGGTACCCTAAAGTTAGTACTGTAATCTTGTTCAGCTGCCACTGTAAAGGAGCTTTTGTTACTGTATTTCTAATTGTTATGTGCCTTGTCCCTATAAGCCCAAGAGTAGAATAAAAGGTAGAATTTTCTGTTGCAAGACGATTGCTTTGTTTTCATTTATATATCATTGACTGGCTTTGTTATTGCAGCTGTAATTTCTGTCTAGTATTAATGACAGGATTATTCAATACTCTCAGCTGAGAAATAAAATTAATAAAACTTCCATTTATTTTTATCTGTTACCCAAAATTAAATGAGAAGCGACTTTAAGCTACTCTGCAAAACTACCCATCTCACGTTAGTGTGCTTTGAGACAGCAGTGCTTGTGCAGTGTTGTGCCAAGCAGGAGAAGGATGCTGACCTGCAAATAGTGCCATGGTTTGGGTCCTAGCATAGCTTCATGTTAATATGTGAGCTTTGAGACAGGATATGAAGAATATTTTTTTTTAATGGCACACAGTGTGCTGCAGTTGTGTTGATCTTGTAGTACATCTTAAATGTGTTTCTGAGTGTAGGTGCTTCTGTGTCCATGTGCTCTTCGTGGCTTGCTGTTGTGCTGGATTGGCAGTACTTGAAACGATCTGTGTGGCTTTTAAAAAGATGGACTTGGTTACTTTGGTCACGATTATATCCTGAGTTGAAAGAGACCCACACGGACCATTGAGTCCAACCCCTGGCTCCACACAGGACCACCAAAATCCAAACCCTGTGTCTGACAGCATTTTGGTCATTGGTGACCGAGTAATTGGATGCTTCTTTTCACAAATGAAGCCATCTCCTCGCAAGCTGAAAGGCTCACAGGGGCACAGTCCACCAAGTGTTGTTATGCCCTTTGGGTTTTCCTAAAAGCAGAGTGGTGCTGGCTGCAGCCTGGGCTCGGTGTACAGGGAGCTGTTGTAGGAGCAAAGAGGGGCTCGCGTTACCTGGACTTGGGTATGAGCTCCAAAACCTAAACTCGAGGTGCTTCTGTTGGCCTGAAGAAACAAACAAAAAGCAAACCTCCCATCTTTTTCCGGGCAGGTGACTGATAGCAGACTGTTTCCATGTGAAAATGAAAAGTCCTATTCCCTACCTTTTCTTATCTCATTATTAAACCTGTCAGGGAAGAAGGTCTGTGGTAAAGTGGGTACTGAAGTAGGATACCTCCATGGGTGTGCAGAGGGACTGCGATAGCCATGAGAAATAATGGCTGCCTTGCTCTTGGTCTTGTTTATTCTGGCCTTCTAACTCTGTCCAAATATTTTGTTTCCCTCCCCCATCTAATCTTTTGATATAAACCATCACTGAGTTTTTCTTCAACATGAAACAAGACCCTGCATTATTGAGCTTATTGATTAAACATCTCAAGGTGTTTAGCAAAATACAACTAGCTGTGAAATTCATTGATGTGGTTAAGATAAGCTTTATCTTAGATTGTGAAATTTGACTATTTTGGATAGAGAAGTGATTGTGATAATTTAAGGAGTAGGTTGCAGTTATTCTGTGAACCAATAAAAACCTAAGGATTCTGAATATTGGACTTCTAGAGAACTGTGACCGTTAATTGTTTATTTTTTTCTATTTAATGTAGGGCTTTGACTTTTCTGGGCCTTATTTTCCCTTACTGAGGGCTTTTTTTTTTCTCTTGGCATAACCATCTTTTTTATAGGTTAGAAGGACATCCTTGAAGCACTGCACTCTTTGAGTCAGCAGTTCCATAGGCAGTGTTGGCAGCTCGTTCATTTAATGTCAGTTAATTGTTCATTTAATATGAATGTACTTTGTGCAATAATACTTTTCAGTGCAAAAAGGTGATAATCATACAGGGAAAATAAACACCTGTGTTAAGCACTTAGCTGTGTGTATGGTTTTGTGTGGTGGCAGAGAGGGTGAAGGCATAAAACCAAAGGCACTTTGTTAGCTAACAGGCTGACCCAACCTTGTTGAAGTCGTGCTGATCCTTGACTCACACTTGAGTTCAGGGGAAAAAAAATCCCAATCATACCCTGACAATCGATATAATAGTGAGCATACAAGGGACTTGAACTCGGTAACGGGAAAAATATATCTATTATCATCATGGTGCACTGTCTTGTTTCTGCTGCTTCTCCTATTTATTCTCCCCCCTTGCTAGTTTAATGAGTGTTTGTAGTACTGAAAATAAATGGTTTTGTGAGTTGATGGGGCAGTAATACTTTGTCACTGTTGGTTTTCACAGAGGGAGAAGCCCCTTTAGGCAATAAAAGGCAGCCCAGCTTGAAAGTAGGTATATTTATCATTTAAGTCTCTGAGACTTATTCGTATGTGTATCTAATGTTGTCCCATACCAATACTGCAAAAACATGTTTTGGTTAAAAAGTAAATAATTAAGTATTACCTTATTGGCACAGGCTGCCCAGGGGAGTGGTGGAGTCACCTGGAGGCTCTCAGGAATTGTGTAGATGTGGCAGCTGGGGACGTGACTCAGTGGAGATGGGTTGGTGGTTGGACTTGGTGATCCTAGAGGTCTTTTCCAACCTTAGTGATTGTATGGTATGCATTGCTTTCTCTAATGTTGCTTCTGAGCTTTAAATTCTCTAAGGCATCGCTATGTAACTATGAAAATAAGATTTTGCTTTAGATTGTCGTGTACTTCTTGTAGAGATGAGAATTTGATCCAGCGCTGATTAAGATTGGAAAGTCATCTAATTTAATTTCTTTTGGGGGTGGGGAGGGGGAGATCACTTGCTTGCTGATGTTATATTAAAAGATAAGAACAATTAATTTGCTGAATTTGATATTCTTCACTTACTGATTCTTGTACTTGGGGATAGCCAGCATTGCCATTGTGCTGCTGCTAATGAAAGATCTATTTTCAGCTGCACCTTCACCAGTAAAAGCTATGCTGAGTGCTGCTCTCCTGTAAGAGTTAACATCAACTGGAAGTTACTTTAGAATACCTGTGGCTTACACAGATACAAATTTATTCATACAACACCATCCTGCTTGTCAAGAATTAAGTTAGTTGAGATTGAAAATCGGAATATATACATTCACAATTTTCTTAAAATTTGGAAATACTAAACTTGATCTCGTTGTCCATGAAGCAGAACCTAAGTGGCTGGTAATTGTTGTAACTAAAGGCTTTAAATTGATATTTTTAAACAGCTTTATCTGACGGTGCTTCATTTAAGTCATTAAAGTGTTAATTTTAATGATTTTGCCAGCACAGTGTGAAATTTTAATTCAAGATATAAAATGAAAGCTCTTTTTTTAGTATGTTACTAAACATTTATTGCTACATGCATTTGAATGATAAGCAAATAAAAACACAGCGATGGCTGCGGTTTATAACTGGTCATTAGAGCCCTCATCCATCAAAACACGTAAGCCTGTACATAATGGGACTATTTGCATAATTACAGTTATGAGCTTGATTTCTGAGCATGTAAGTAGTCCTTTAAGCATACGTGGAAGTGTTTGACAATCAAGCTTGGCAGTTTAAATGGACTATGAATAGGAGCTGGAACGTTCTGAAATCTGCATCTAACCTGTGACGTGTTTGTTTTTTGCTCCTGCAAAACTGGTCAGCAAGCATTGAAAATTTTTCCATGTTTCTCACCTGGGGCTATTTGACATATTTCATCCTCTCCTGAAGAACTCCTTCTGTAGAAGCAGAGAGTCTTGGTGCCTTCTGAATTCAAATCTTTCTTCTGTTTATCCTCAATCCATTTTTTCTGTGAATGCTTCTGCTGGTTAAAAAAACCACTGCATCTCTTCAACAAAAAGTAAACACCAAACTTGCATCAACTCTTTTATTTGAGCAAATGTTGGTGGGAAGTGTTGGGTATTGACTCAGTTCCAGCTGATGGACTGAATTTGAGAACAGAATTAAGCACGGGCTATATAACCTTCACTTCATTTTTTGCTATGTTAGCAGTATTTCTGTAATAATGAACGTTAAATGGGAACTCAATTTGTTTGTTCACATTGCAGAGGAAGATATGAGCATGTTTGAAGATGAGTGCAGCGTACACTTAAATTTTTATAATGTAATAGTTTAAGTAGAATTTTTTCAGCTGCTACAACCCAGTGTTTTCCTCCAGGATGTCTGACATTGCCAGGGCCGTGTTCTTTGCTCACTTGCAGCCACCTGTGTGCATCTTGCAACAGCAGTGTGTGTAAAATTCCTAAAGAACCTGATAATGCTTTGCTACCAGAAGAAAAGAGTTGTCTGTACTTGGCTTTAGGGTATGGTTTTATTACCAAAAGAAGAGAGCTGCCTGTACTTGTGTTCTGGGTATGGTTTTGGACACGGCCGTGTGCCTTCTTTTAACCATCTAACTCAAATCCTTTTAGTCTGCATTTTTGTTGAGAACTATGTAAATTAGTAGCTGCTTCATACATTATTCAAGAAAAGACATTTTGTATCACTGATACCTCTTCTAATCTTATCTAAAGATATGCAAATGATTTAATTAAAATAATTATACTGTATAATATACCTGAACTTTACTCTAAAATAGTACGTATTAATCATTAATGGTACTTGTATGTATTTTTAGTTGGAAAGATGATTGAAGTATTTGATTGATAGTGGATTCTAAAACTACTTTTCCCTTTCTGCTTAACAGCTGGGACTGAGCTGGCCCTTGTGACTGTAATCAAGCAGTTGGCCTATTGCATGCAAGAGCAGTGTCATTGGTTTAAAGTTCCTAGTGGTGTGGCAGAGAAGTGTAGCTGTTGGAAAACAGGCAGCTTTGTACGTACCTATGAGGCAGTAATCCTTGAATTTGTTTTCATGTGCTCTTCTTCCCACTATGAGCACCTATTGCTGAACAGAAGCATTCTGTTTCTTGAGTTTCTCTGACCTTGGAGTTGTATAGCATAATTACTTGTCACATCATGGACTTCAGAGTGAAAAAGAATTGATAGGAGAAAAAGGTATGAAGGCTCATCTTCCTCCTAATTCAAAAGGATGGGGAGCACGTGGTTCTCTCATTGATGGAAGCTGTAAATGCTGAGCATTAAGCACAGAAATGTCTCGAGAATGAATCGTTCTCCCCTTTTGTGAGAACAACGTTTCTGCAGTAAGTGTTTGATATTATCAGTAAAATGCAAAGCCAAGGGAGTCTGGCAATTGTGATTTATGTTTGAATTACTGCATTTCTTTCTGCTCTAGTGCTCAGTGGATGCAAACGCTTGGAGAACCTTAGTAAAAGTCGTGCATGTGTATAAGCTGTTCATGCTGGGTTTAAAACACAACATCACTTCTGTATGAGAATTCCTTAGGAAGAATATTTTCTCATCTTTGATGTTAAAAAGAGACTGAAATGCATCATCTTGTGCATGTAGCAAAAAGGGGAGCAGGAGGAAATAACCCATTTGCAAATGAAGGAAAAATAAAGCTTTAAGTTGTTTGTTTAGACGAGGATTTTAGCTCTGTTGGCACTTTATCTGTTTACTATCATCTAACCAAAAATGTACTTTGCCATGACTACATTAAGTTGCTGGGCTCTTATTTTAATGACTAGATTTTTGCTCTTGATGGATTTAAGAAAATGTTTGCTCCAGAAATAAGTTAATAATTCCTGATTGTTACTAGGAAATAAGGGTCCTGAAACAAAATCGGTTGGAATGACTCTGAATAGTTAAAATATTTAACATCTGTGTTGGTAGGACTTGTATCTTAGGCATCCTTTCATCATATACTGTGATAAGCAGCGACTGCTGCAAGGTCAAGGGGGAATTAAAGACCTGCAGATTCACTAGTGGTGACAAAAATGGAAAAATAACAGTTGTGCAGTTTTGGTTCATTTTTAAGTAGTGCAAGTAAAATTAAACAAATATAGCATTGCTCATGAGGAGGATGTCCAGCTCTGTGGAAGATGGGGAGAAGTGATGAGTGGAATGTAGCATAGATGTGTCCCAGCATGCTGAAAGGTTTCCATAGCGTGTTGGGAAGAGCTCATCAGTCTCAGATTTTCTTCCCAGCTCTTCTCTTGCTGTTTCCTTCTTTTAAATCTATTCAATCCTAAAAGTTTCGTTTTCCTTGAGTTTTGAGGCCAGGTGACTTAACCCCCAAACAGAATAGGCTGAGAGCAAGTTACAGGGTTAAGCCAAAGAATT
>WBMW01004557.1:916152-928444 GCA_013396635.1 Penelope pileata | reverse complement strand
AGGGGGAATTGATTTTAGTCTTTATTTTTTTTTTTTTTTTTTTTTTTCCTTTAGGGAGCAGCACTTAAATACTTGCCAGCTATTGTCAATGATGTGAAATTAGTATTTGATCCAAAAGAACTTAGGTAAGTAGTTAACGAAATGAGTGTGCTGTGCACTTTATGTAGTGCTTGGTTTTATACAAATACATGCTATATATATATAATCCTTAATGCATTATTTTATTGGTATAGTGTTCGTTTGAAGCTTGGAAGCAAGGAAATATCACCTGAGTTGTTCTGTCACTGTTCTATCACTTTTTCCTGCAAGTAGCTGGAGGGCTATGCAGATTACACACATTACATCGATAAAGTAATGCATGGCATCAAGGTCTGACAAATGTCTTGACCAATTTTTCAGTCTTGACTAGTAAAACCCTGTAATGATATACCAAGAGCTGTCAGTCAATAACTGACATCAAAACACTTAAACTGTATGACTGATGCATCGCTGTTTGGATTATAGATTTTATGTAAATAACAACCCTGCTTATGTTCAGTGACCCTTATTTATGGATGGACGTTTCAGTAGCTTATAAATACAGGAATGCTCTTAATTGTAAATGGAAAAGCATAATAGGAAGATGGTTTGGAACAAAAAGGCAACAAAGAAATCAAAACTATTAGTTTAGAAGCACTTTTAACTTAGAAAAAAAAAACAATGTATCTTTCATGGTTCTATTATAAACCGTTTAAATTGAAATTAAACTTTGAAATGCCAAATGAAATGACAAAATAATAAAGTAGAAATAAAACATATCTATGACCTTAGTTAAGTGTTCTGAATAGCTGAGGAAGCTGGAGTCCAGCTGCTGCTTGCCTGTACTGTCAGCTTTTTCATGTGTTCACTTAAGCTTTCTTTGGGCCTATGGAAATGAGAAATACCAGGATTTGACCCTGTTTTACCTATCAGTACAGTTTCTCTGTCAGTTATAGTAATTAAACTGAGGTTGAGGAATACTTGAAAGTGTAGGATTAACAGGAAAAAAAAATTCCAAGATTTTAGGAAGTGATATAAAATTCCTGTAAAGTCTTTTAGGATTCTTTATTGTGTTGGTACTCAGCGGATGAGTATGATGGTACTTTATTATCCTAAAATATGTGTTTTTCTGGGACTTTTGTTGGTGAAAGCTTGTAACAAACTCTATTTCACATTTTCCAGTTTTGCAGTTTATATGGTCATGTCTCATTCCATCAATGATATTTGAAATGAGGAGGCAATAGCACAGACAACTGAATCTTGCAATACACAGTCTTAACTGATACACAGGAAAGCAGCGTAAAACTGAGAAAAAAGGGCAAAAGAAAAGACAAAAAAAAAAAAGTAAACGGGAATATCAGAGAAATGGGAACTGTCCTTGAAATTTGTAACTTTGTTGTCTGGGGGAAAAAGTTAATTTTGCTTGTCTAGAAGTATGTAGCTGTCTATCTAGCTTTGTGCTGTTGGATTTCTTTTGTTTTACATATTTCGAGGAGTTTTAATAATTTTTCCTTGTCCCTTTGTATGTAGCAAACTTTTTACCGAATTCATCCTAAACGTTCCCGTGAGCCGGCTGACAATTCAGAAGCTCTACTGCTTGATAGAAATAGTTCACAGTGACCTCTTCACACAGCACGGTAAGCAGAACCTTTGCAGCTCTGAAAAATTGTCACATTACTCATTGTCTCCGGATTTCTGCTGGTGGAAGGTTTGTCCTTGCTGCCCAACGCAGTGGTGGTTGCTTCCAATTAAGGCTGTTCCATTAGCAGGACAAGAAGATTTAAAGTAAGTGAGGAAATGCTAATTGACACTTACTGCAGGTTAGAGATCATCATAAAGAAGTGAAAGCAAATACTTGTCATTTTTCATTGAGGAGGACACTAAGCATCCAGTGCTATCGGCATGTGTTATAGCTTTGTGTTAATTTTTTTCAAAAGCTATGAATTCAGCTTTTGTGCTCAGTGAAGTTTTACAGACCAGTGGATGTTCTTGATGTCTGTCCTTTCCGAAACATCTTTCTTTCCCTTTAAGTTGTACCCATGCTGGAGTAGAGCAACACATGAACTCTTCATCCATGCTTTCTTCTTTTACATCGTGAAAGATAACTTCAAGTGGCTGTCTTACAGATTTCCTCATTTGAAGTGAAGTGTTTTGTTCTTTTCTAGATGACTGCAGGTTAAACTAACCTGAACTAAGTGTTTTTGCGCTGTCAGAAGGAGCTAATGAAGGGAGCAAATAGGCAATGGTTCAACCATAAAGGAAATGTGCAAGGATTCCTCTGGGGATCAAAATGCTGGTGATGTGATAAAAGCAAATGAAAGTCTTGGTGGGGTGGTTTCAGCTGATTCTGGTGTAAGACCTGTCAGTACGTGTAATTCTTGCTGGATCTAGTAATTTCTATCTTATAATCAGTTTGAAAAATAGGTATATATGTAAAACCAACACAATCCATGCTGCAGGTGCTCCTTAATTCCACAAAGCTTTGTGCTTTTGCAGCTGGTGCAGTTCAGCAGCACTGCTGGAAGATGGGTTATTGCATTGACCTGGTACCACGGAAATAAGTCCTACAAGTCCCAAGAACAACAAGTCCTGTTGCTGCTTGAAGTTTTCTTTCTGATTTTGTGCAAGTAACAATGGAGAAATGCTCAAAGAACAAGCTTTGTTTAGGTGTTGCCTTCTGTTTAGACTGTTTGCAGTAAGGTTATTCTTCAAATTGATGTATAGCAAGCACATGTAAAATTACTCGGACTATGTGATACGTGTCTGTTTTTCCCTCATAATTTCAGGTTTAAAGATGTTTAATGAGAGTGAAGACTGGAAGCTAGAGATCATAGAGACTCTGTACCTTTTAAGAAAGAGTTAGAGGTTTTCCATAGGGAGCTCTTCAGTAGAGTTTCCCTTTGTTGCTCAAGTGAGACTGTAGCACAGAAGTTAATGTGTTCCCTACAAATGTGATGGTGGTGAAGTAGGAGTCTCAGACTCTACTAGCCATGCCACTACACACTGCACCAGCAGCTCCAAATGCATTGCAGCTTGATGGTCACTTCTTAGATCTTTTCAGCCCTTATTAGCCACAGCAAATGAGTGACGCAACTTTCTGCTTTGAACTGCAGAACAATAAGGCAGAATGCAGATGGAATTGCTGGTGTTGGGGCTTGGGTAACAGGGTACAAGTCTCTCCAAGACCATTTTAATGTTTGCTCTCCTTGATGCCTTCATCAAGTGTAACTATAAAATGTGTTTAATTCCTGTCATTCATTCTCAGCTCTTTGTAGTAATTTTCCTCATTTTGAGGTGCTTTTAGAATATGAGGTCTTCAGGGCAGAAGTCAGTGATGTGATGCGTTATACTTGTCTGTCCTGGATAGGAGGAAATTAAGATAACAAAAAATATTCATCAAAAGAAGCCCTTCTGAGAGAGGCTGTAGTGGCACATCATGTTTTTAGTATATTGATCTTTGAAAATGAAATTCTTTTAACAGGGAAGTCAAAGCAAGACAAATTGTGTGCTGGTTTGTTTTGTAAACATAACTCAAACTCAGCCATTGGAGTTGCAGGGAATGGTATTGCCCAACACAAATAACTGGTAGAGCTCCTAGGAAATGTAGATGAATCAGTTCTAATAGCAGGGTATTCCAGCTGAACCCTGTCTGGTTTTGCTGACGAAACAGCACTTCCAAATGGCTTTTGGATCTTATGAGGAGGCTCTTGATTAGGGGTTTCCATGTCACCCGAGTTAAGAATTCCCTAAATCTGATGTGCTTCAGCAGAGGTGTGATGGAGACTCAAGGCATGTGGACCACCAGTGCTGCCCAGGCTGCCATGTGTGTCCCAGCCTGGCTACATGGGATGCACGATTTACCCCAGCTGCAGTTTGGAGGATGAGGTCTGACACAGGAGGACTCAGGGATTTGGGGGCATTGAGGGCATCCCACTCTCTGGCAGTGTACATCTCTGTGCTGCCCTCCCGCCTGTGTGCTTCTATGTGTCCTCAGTCTCCTGTATCAATAAACAAAGCATTATCTTAAAGGCTCCTTGTGCCACTGATGATTCTGTATAGAGCTTGTGCCTGGAGAACCAATTGTACCAGGAACCTTTCATAAACACTTGAAAATAAATTAAGCAAATAGCCACAGTTGTTGTTAAATCTAGACTTGCCTTGCTCTGTAGGTTTGTGCTCTTATTACTAAAAACATAGTTCTCCTGCCTCTCCTCCTTCTCATTTATTCAATCATTTTAAACTAATAGCCAATATTTTCATGTAAGTACTGGTATGATGCTGTACCATATCACAGAAATGAGATTTTCTTTTCTAAAAGCAATACGCAGTACAAGATTGTGGAATTGATGGAAAGCTATGAAACATACTGAAAATCAAATAGCATTTCATCAATGCATTTTTTTTTTTCAGAAAATGCCCTGATTCTGTGCTTTGAGGCAGATTTATTTGTGGTTTCTCAAGAAGAATTAAAATTAAAAATGTAGGAATTTGTGAAGCCTGAAGGATTTGGGGGTGAGGTGTGTGTCTGAAATAGTTTGTAAAGTGTTCTGCTTGAAGGATGTCGAGTGCTGGATGGTTCATGAAATCTGAAGAGCTGGGAATCTTGTGTAAGAATGTACTGTGGTGCTCTGTTTTATATCTTTTAAAACTAAAGTTTCAGATCCTTTTTAAAAATTTGTTCGCTTGCTTTCTGGCTATGTTGTGTGTCATATTTGTTCCATTCTGAGATTCAAGGTAACTTTTCTCCTTTGAAGAACTTGTATTTACTTTTATTTTATTTTACTATATTTTGTTGCTTTTGTCCTAACGGTGATTCATAATTGAGGCCTTTTACCCAAGGGAAAAAGAAAAATCAGTATGCAACTAGGCAGTCAAAAGCATTGTTAAACAGGAAGTGAGAGCATATGTCTATTTGTGTGTATGTATTTGATAAGAGAATGAGAGCCAGGTGACTTCAAGGAGCATACTTGTGTCTGTGTGTATTTATTTGATAAAAGAATAAGAGCCACGTGGCTTCAAGGATTTTTCCAAGCTTGTGATTATTTACAGAGGCCAACAGGTAGCAGTCAGCTCTCCATGTAGACTCAATCCGTATCAGATCTTCATGCTTCTGGTTTCAGCCCTTGAAACTACACGTGTTCAAACATTCAAATGTTCTACAAAAGGCATTTCTTCAGATTAGCACCTGAAACAATTCAGTGTGCTGTAAATGTCTCCTGTAAGACATGTCTAAATGAATGTGTGAATTTATAAACTGGAGTATAGCAGTTTTGTGATGACTTAATGCATGTTCTCAGTTCTAAATGTGTAAATACTTAGTTTACAGCTAAATGAAGTGTCTTATCCTTGGAGATGTCTAAATTTTGGCTTTATGTAAACAATGATTTATCTGGTTTGTTTTGTCCTGTAGAGATGTTTGTATTCTCAGTTGCTTCGTTTTACAAATGACTTCCAGCTAATTACCAAGTGAGCTGTGTGGCTGCTGTATTCTTAAATAGTTAGGAAATGAAGTGAGTTCCCCATTAGGAAATTGTTTGTCTACCGAATGTGTTAGTGGAGAGCATATAGCATTTATAAAAATTCTTACTGTTTAATTATGACTAAACTTATAATCTTTATCACCATGCTGTGTAGCAGAAACATGGTTATTAAGCAGAGGGGTTTTGGCCACATAAACTAAATGAACCATAAAATAAAGGAATATATCTATCAGTGTCCCTCTAAATGAAGTATTTTATATTGACAAAAATTTATTGCATGTATTTAGCTTCAGCTGAGCTCCTGTGTCAGTGTTGGAGCTTTGCTTGGATGCTCCTAAGTTGCTAATGCCTCCTGAGCATCCTTTTATAAAGATTAATATTTCATTCTCGCTGCACATTCCTGTGTCATTAATCACTGGGGGTTGGACTTGTGCAGTAGAGAATGAACAGATGTCGAATTACTGTTGTCTGTAATCATTGTGCATCATACTTGTGAGCTATCCTCGCAGCTGGCTTTTGAGCAGGAGACTGATGTTACAGACTACGGACTTATTAAGGCTTCCCATTAATCAGCGCTGGGAGGTGTTTGTGACCGGCAGGTTGATGAAGGTTAACTTTTCCTGTTCTGCACTTGTAAATAATCAAGGTGTAGTTGATCAACCCACTGTTTTTCAAAGTAGTTTGCGGCAAAAGATGTACTTAAAATCTTGGTGTGGAGCATATTACCATAGTACTAGATTTGTTGAAATATATATATACGTAAATAAAGATACGTGTGTGTTTAGTGAGTTCCCTCGAGATTTTACTACCTCGTAGTTCTTGTGTGTCTTATTGGAAATATCTAGAAAATCTTTAAAACTATTTATGGATTGGTTTCAGCAGCAGGTGCTGCTGCAGCTCAGGAGGAGGCAGGGACCCGTGGTGTGACTGGGTGCTGAGGAGGCTGCAGGCGGGAGCCCCGCGGCACCGGGCCTGGCGGTGAGTGGCTGCCGTGGCCGGGAGCAGGCCGCGTGCAGGCCGCCAGCCCAGGGAGGCTGCCAGTGCTCCAAAAGCAGGCCTTTAAACGAGAACAAAGTGTGTAAAAACCATTCAGTACATAAATGGCGTTTTATTACTGTCAGATGCTGAATATCATGAAGTACCCACTTGATTTTAGTCATAGCCCTCGCCTTTCCTGCTGGCAGTATTTATTCCTTTTTGCTTATTTCAAAGTCATCTTCATATTACTATTTCTTTTTGAAGCTTCCATTAGTAACCAGAGGGCCAAATAATCTTGAGGAAGGTTTCACAGCGGTGGTGCTTTTACACTTCTCTTGGGTGTTTATTTTAATCTGAGAAGGATCTGGCTTTTTTGTATTGAATGATCAGGTAGTCAGGACGCCTTGACGCTTTGTTTTATCCTCGCTTGTTCTGCAGCAGCTGCAAACCGAACAGATGTTCATCAGTTGATGTGTAGCAAGGCAGGGAGCCAGCAGGGTGGGACCTGAGCCATGCTGTCAGGCCCACCAGGAGGACTTACCCTCCCGTATAGGCTGGGAGATTCCCTGTGAAGTGCTATGACAAATCAATTAGTTCTTCCTGTCTCAGAAATTCAACCTGACCACCCGCTCTGTTGATCATTGTGTACTCCAGGCAATCCAACCCAGGGGTGACATAGCTGCAATTTTTCCTTCTGGGTGCTTGCAGATATTAAGTTGATCTTTGACAGCTCTCTACTAGTGGTGTTTAGTGGGACAATGAAGCGTTTTCAAATGTCTAATTATTGACCTTTGTAAATTACTGAGCATTGAATCACCTCATGAATCACCTCATAGGCTTTACAAAAACCTGTTAGCGTGCCTTTGGAGTGCTTAGCAGCTGGGTGGCAGAACTTTCTCTTTCCCCTGTATTTGCTGAAAGGAGCATGCTACACCACTGAGTTTTTTTCTTCTTAATCTGCCTATTTTTCTTTCCATGTTAATAAAAACCTGAACTAATAACGTGGAAAGCATCTTCAGTGTGGTTGCAGACTTATGCCTCTGCATCTCTGCCGCAGGCAGGCTGAACTGAGGGTATTCACCGGGTTGAAATTTCTGTGGAGCGTGAGTAGTTAACATTGACCTGCATCCATCTGGTGATTCCTGTCGTGTAAGAGTGGCCCAAGCACTTAAATGAGGAAAGGACCATTCACTCCTACCCCAAAACTGTTCAAGGGCTGCAGGCAGAAGTTCAGAGTGATGATACCAACTTGCTGATGGTGAGTTTGTCAGAAAAACCTTTTGTAATGCTGGATCTTTGTTCAACTTCAGCGTTCTCAGCATTCCTTTCTGTTGAGGGGATGCTGTTTTTTAGCAAAGGTTATGCATTTGAAGAACGTGACAGCTAACTCCTACTTTCAATGCATGTATTTCGTTGTCTGCCTTATCAAGGTGGTTTTGGTGGTTTTGAGACTTTGTGTTTGTATAAGTAGCTTTAGATTGTTAATGAACATCCTGGTAATTAAGCTCTCTCAATGTCACCTGTTATGCTTTTATGCCTTTAGTCACTGGAGTAAGGTACAATCTTAGATGCATCTCAGTTCAGTGCTGTTTAGCCAGTTGTAACAAGGAGATCACCACCTCCTTGCTTTTAATATCTATATAGATGTATGGATAATATAGCTGTAAACATAATGGGATCATATGATGATGATGCTTCTCCAAAATTAGATTTGTTTCTCTTGTAATCCAGTTTTGTGCTGCGTAATGGATAAGTCATAATGGAAATGAGTATGAGAGGATGCAATGCTATGGCTAGATGGATTTCTCTGTGCAAATACATTGCATGCTTTTGTGCCTGTTTCTTGAGGGAAGAAGTTCAACTAACACACTTGTTTTGCTCCTTTTTGAGCTGTAAAGCTGGTGGTTAAATGACCGAGAAATAATTAAGTAGAAAAATTCTACATTGAAGAAACTAACTCTTGAAAGTACTTCCTTTGAATGAGAGCCCACTTGTGCATCCCTGGTGAACATGTACTTGTGGCAGTCACTTGAGTTTGAAGAATATTTCTCTTGAACTGCTGAAGTTGGATGTGCTTGTACTCCATTAGTTCTCATTCCACAAGCATGAGTGTACAAGGCAGAATGGGAATATTGCTGTTTTAGTTCCTCTCTAGCATCTTCTTGAGATGAAGTGCTCCCTATGTTGCATTGTAGCATAATTTTCTTGATTATTTTCTTTTCCCAATTACTACTATTTTTCCCCATCTTGCTGTTTGTGAGAGGAGAATTCCAGCCTTTCTGCTGAATATCTTGCTGGAGGGATGGGCTCAGAGCAGTTGCTACAGGAGTAACCAGTTTCCTCCTTTTGGGCATGGATTTGTTGGGGTGGGGGTGGAGGGAGGCTGAAGGGTTTTTAGCTTCAATCTCTCTGCTTTGAGGATGAAGGGTGTATGCTTGATGCAATTGTGCAGAAGGCAGATACCTGGCCTGACCAGGCTTTCCTTAAGGAATGGGTATGTTCCAGCAAGTAAACCCTTTAACTGTTTTCTCTATGAAAGACAATTTGCAGGTTATACATCCATTGGATTGGTTAGATCATTGCCACAGTGCTGCCTTTTTTATTAACAATCCTCGCTTTGTTTCCCTTGAATTCTTGATTCGAGCCAAAATATTGACCTTAATGATGTTGCTCCATGTACGTCTTGCTTATCTTCCCACGTCTCTGAAACCCTTGTCTAATATGGGACTGGCAGAAACCACGTCTGCAATACCAGCATAAAGCATTATAACAGCATTTCTGCAGAAAACCCCTCTGTCTGACTCAGAGTGAGGTGGCTTTCTCCTGATCTAAAGAGAGAGACTGATGTGCCCAAGTGTCATCTTGGCTTGCTATTCCTGGTGTTCCCTTCTCTACGGCCAGAGAACACGTCTGATGCTCCTGTGCAGTACTTCTGGAGAAGGCACAGAAACCAGGAAAGGCTCTAAAAGAGCGCATCACGTATCTGAGTGTTACTCTGAGTTATATCATGCACTTTGTAATCATGTCTGTGCTCTCAGGCTATCCTGCACTGGTACCCACTGCAAGTAGGGGGCAGGAGGTTTAATGAACCTTGCCAGCATTCAGCCTGTTGAGCATGGGTGAAGCTGTGCTTGTATGTAATATTTTGTGCAAATGCTGTGTGGTGTTGTTCTGTAGGTCTGGTTAACGGGTGCTTTTGAGCACGGGTGGCTAACGTCAGACTGTTCAAGCACTTTGAACTGGGGCAGCAGACGGGAAGCAGTGTTTGCCCAAGCCTTCTTAGCTGAATTTTCATTTCCTTATAATTTTTTTTCCAGGTTTTTATGGTCTGGATTGAAATGCAGATGACTGGAAATCTGGAAGTTATTTTTTCATGTTTTTTCCTTTTTTTGTCTTAAGCAAGCACTGGAGGAGATTGGCTGTTTAAGTAATGCTGCAAAGTTATTTACCTCTGTGTATGTAACCTTATATCTTGTGTGCAGACTGCAGGGAAATCTTGCTGCCAACAATGACAGATCAACTCAAGTATCACTTGGAAAGACAAGAAGATTTGGAGGCTTGTTGCCAGTTGCTGAGTAACATCCTGGAAGTGCTTTACAAGAAAGATGTGGTTAGTACCTCATGTTTCTGTGATGATTAGCATTTAAAAGAAATGAATCTTAGCAGAACTGATTCAACAGGTAACTCCTGATGACTTAAATTCTTCTTTGTCCCCTTACCGGTCTCTTTTAAGACTTCTTTTTAGGTATGTAATGACAAGGCTGTTTTCTGACATCTTGGGATGTTTCTGATTGTTTCTGAGGCAACTCCATTCAGCAGTGTTGTCCAAGAACACTTTTACAGGTGCTGGTTAGATAGTGAGTAGGGTACATATGCCTGAGAGCTAAACCTCTCTCTTACATGGTCTCCAGCCTCTGCCTGGTGGAAAATATTTGATATCCCCATCCACTCAGGCATTTTGGGAAATACACGTTAGAATTATTTTGACAGTGGCCCTCTAGGCCAGCCAGAAGGGGTGTGTGTGTATATGTATATATGAACATATATATGCAAACTTATTTAACTTTTTAAAGTTCTGTTTAAAGTTAGATAGTAGAGTTTCTGTGCCTCAGGCAGAAATAACCTGAATTAGTACTGGATGATCTGAATCCCAAACTCAGTGTATTCTATTGCTCTGTGAGTAGGTGGCTGCTTTTGCAGGAATGTTACAAGTAATGTAGTTGGCTTATCCATTCTGAAAATCAATGTTGGGCAGTTGCACCTGTGAACCTGTGCAGGGCTGGTGTGCAGATTGCATCTTGCTAACAGTCCTTCTGTCGTTCCCTGACTTTGCACAAATATGTAAATATTGCTGCTTTGCTGGAAAGCCATAATGATGATGCTGTCTTAGAGAAGCTAGGGCTGTTGGGGCTGCTGCCTGAAACTTCAGTCCCACAGAGAAGCATATGGTAATTCAGCTGGAAAGGACCTCTGGAGTCACCTACTCACATAGTGTCTAGCATCTTATTTGACTGTTTGTGGGGAGTTAGTTCTGATTTTATTTCTTATTTCTTAAGTAGTTCTACGTGACTGCTTAAGGAGTAGATTATTTTAAAAGGGGGATGTGTTTTTGACAGCCTGGCTGCTTCCTGTCACTGTGTTGACTGCTTTTCATCCTGTGGCAGCAGCCAACTTGCAGCCCTCCCATCTCTGGAGCTGAGCCCAGCTGGACCAGGGCTGCAGAGCGAGGGGAGCAGACTCCAGAGCTGCCCCACGCTGCTGCTGCCTACTGAGGGGCTGCAGAACACAAACTCCCACTTGCTGATGGAGAAGGGGACAGGGAACGGAATCAAACCCTGTAAGCAAGGAGGGACGTAAAGATAAATGGGAAATGGTCAGGAGCAGTGCAAGTGCCAAGCATGTGGAGGGGAGGAGGATCTTAGAAAAAGAGCTAAGGAGAGAGTGGGGAGTGTTGGAGGGTGGAACAGGGTGCTGAGATGCATTTTTTTTTTTTTTTCTGAATATGGCTCTTTGTTACCAGAATTGTAAGCTCTATCCCAAAGATCTATCAGCAATGGCAAGAAAAATTATATTGGAGCAGTAGCTGTGTATGTATGCACAGATGATGGATCACTCTTTGAATATGCAAATGCATTTTTCACATATGCAAGTCTGCCTTCTTTGCTAATTAAGCATAATCAAATGATAAGATGTGGGTTGTTATATAGATCCAAGGGCAAGAAAGAAAATGGTTCATCAGAATGTTTGTGCAATAGTCGAGAAGCAACACAAAGCTGCTGCTTTATTCAGATAACCGTGTGGGAAAATGCTTCCAAACGTTGGCTGTGGGATTGTTTCACCTTCCAGCCTCACAGACACCTTCTGAAGTCCTTCAGACTAACAAAAACTAAAGTTTAGGCCAGGAGTGACTCTCGTCTGTTGGGGCTTAGTTCCTTGTCCTGTGATGTTTGGCCTCAGTTCCTGTAGGCATCGTTCTTGATGAGGTTTCTGAACTTTTTGTTCAAGACCTGTTGTGCACAATATTTTATTTTCAACTCTTCCAAAAAATAATTTGACGTGAGAGATTTCAGTCAATTACCTAAAGTTTTGCCTTGCTTTCCTTAGTTTCTTTTGAGCTGTTGCAGAACAGCCCCTCAGACTTGACGATGGCTGTGGGCTTCTGATGTTGGGAAAGTAAAATTGGGTAACTAAATGTCTTGGTCATTGAGGTTACTTCCAGGGAATTGCTTTTCATTTAGATTACTGAATAGGTACAAATTTATTAGCAAAATATGTTAATAAGACTTTGACCTTTTATAAAAAAAAAAAAAAAAAAA
>WBMW01004557.1:904627-916137 GCA_013396635.1 Penelope pileata | reverse complement strand
TAAAAAAAAAAAAAAAAAAGAAAAAGAAAAAAAGACTGATTTTATGCTTCTATTGATCAAAGTCACAAGTATTATTTTATTTAACTTTCACGAGAGAGGGGATTTTACCTCAAATATTTGTTGCCTTTGTATTGGTGTATTTAGTTACCACTAATTTATCCTTTATCCTTAGGGGCCGACGCAACGCCATGTCCAGATAATCATGGAGAAGCTCCTGAGGACAGTCAATAGAACAGTCATTTCCATGGGACGGGATTCAGAGCTCATCGTAAGTGCCTCTCGATGTAAACTTCAATACCACTGTCGCATCTTCTTGAACGGAAAAGGTTTCAAATCCCAGCTGATGGAAAGCAATCAAAACCTCCTGTAGCTGTGTGTGTGTTCAGTAAGCTGTAGAGTGCAGCCTTGTAATTTCTCTGCAGCTTACGTAAGGAGAGAGGGAGGGTGCTGGTCAGATGGCAGCAGATGTTTCGTCTGTCTGTGTGGCTGACTTTGTGTTCTGCGTTCGAGATGGTTTGATTCAATTCAGTACACTGGTCTGTTGCTGTTATCAAGCCCATTTGAAGTCATGATCTGTTCTTTTCTTAAAAAAAAAAAGTGCATATCTGCTAGTCAGATGGGAGACCATCATGAGCACTTTTTCTTCTGATTTCCTCTTTTTTTCTTATTTTATTTCTCTCTGTAACTGCATACAGTGATATTTCACTTTTGATTACTAAGTGCTCTTTCTTCTTTGCATCTTACCTATCTGTGTCTGTCCTGTTTATCTGGTACGTAGCGATGCCTGTATCTGCAAACATACTGCAATTTCAGTTCTGTCTTTGATGCTTTATTCACTTTTTTCTCCTGTCTTCCTCTTCCATCACTTTGATTTGCAATAATAGCTTTTGTCATAAAGTGACAGTGGATCACCACATCTATTGTTGGAGCACGAAACAGTTACAAGTTGCTGTTGTTCTTGCAGAATATTGTAAGATTGAGTTATAGTAGCAGTGAAAAAGCCATAAGGTTTACATATTGTCGTTACTTCGTTATCACAGGAATTAATAATGTGCAGAATAGATTATTTTAAAACACCTGTGTGCACTGGGACACAAAACCTTCCATTTCTTCCCCTAGTGTTGTGAAGTAGCTGTAGGTGTTTAAGTCACGTACATGGGATTTTTTTCAGTTGCAGTTTGTGCATTAATTTGAGAATTTCTCATACGTATATTTCAGCTAAGAACTTGTATTAGAACTTGTATTAGAAATATCCATAGTGATCACAAGTGCATGAAATCACTCCATCTGCACACGCTATAATTACCTAATGAGCATTAATAAGAGCAGGCATTTTCAGGAAGTATTTACCCTGAGTTTAAAATTCACTCTGCTGAAAGAATCCTCCTGTGATCAACTGGGAACAACTCACTTTTGTGGTGTCAACAAAGTAGGCAGAGTTAAATGCAACCAATAATTAGCGAGCATAACCTGACCCCTCTTGGGTTGGAATCAGGTTGAAATTATGCAAAAACTTTTCTTTTGTCACTACTAGAATAGTTTTACCTGGAATTAGAGCATTACTCATGCATGATGAGGAGAAGGAAGGAGTTTAAAAATAAATGATCTTACAGAGGCATAGTTGAAGTAATAGCTTCTTTTAAGTAGTAAAATGCAGTGCATGTGCAATTTGTTCCCTATGTAAATACAGCTATATAGGTATTCTGCAGCTGATGTGTTTTCACTTTGAAAAAGTACTTAGCTATGTAATCTTCATCCACAACCTCAAGTTGTCTAATGCTCTTTAAAATAGAGGGGGGAAAAAAAAAGAATATTGTGCAAAATTACTAAAAGGTTGGCATTAATTTTCTAGAAGTGAACTACGTAGCTACTGAGGTATCAGCTGTTGGCTTCATTCTGGGAACATTCCTAAGCTGATCCTGCTTTGAATAGCTCCAGCAAATGGAAGTAGCACTCGGGTTTGTCTGAGACAAGACTTGTTTCTGTTAGGTAGCACGAAAACATAGCTTCATAATCTGCTTTCAGTGGCAATAAACTTTGTTCAATTTCACATTTTCTGTAAAACTTGATTCTAACTCCTGTGGCTCGTGGGATGCCTGAATGATGTGATCTCTGGGGGTAAATACCAAAGACATTTGCTTTGGAGACATTGTTCCCATTAAAATTTTCATCGTATTCTTCATACATACTTCTGAGTTTGAGGTGTGTGTGACTTAGAATTGTGTGGTTCAGCTGCCGCAGAAGTTGCTGGGTGTTGGTGCTTGTGGGGCTGGAGCCATACTGATGTCCTCCTGCACCATTAGTGAGCAAAAGTCTTCAATATAGAGTGAGGATGTTGGATGTGCTAGCATGGCAGCAACATGGGACAGTGAATTTAGTGTTGCAGGAGGATATGAAATTAGAGCCTGTTACAGGTATTTAAATTAGTTTTCTCTCTGTTACAACATATGGATAGAGCTTTGTATGTCTGATATTTGTATGGCTGTTACCAGCTCAGTTTTCTTTGGAAAGATGTTGATGAAAGATGAATGGGCTGCAGTGCCTTTTGGGACAAAACCCTGTCCATTGCTGTAGGCAGGGACGTGGCCTGGTGTTGTGAGCTGGCACCTACAGTGCTGCAAGGACCTATGCAGAAATCTGGTGGAATTTGTCTTTTTCTGTAGGATTTACCAGTATTCCACGTTGGTCGAGGAGGGGAGAAAGGATCTTACTAACTTCTAGCACATCTAACACTGAATGTGGGAGGCAGGGTGTAATCCTTTTCTCACCACTTACAGAGGTTGTTTCAGTGAAAGCAGTGAATTCATCCACTTGCAATCTAGCATTTGTTCCTCACTTGCTGTATCAAATAGATTTAAAGATGAAGAAATCACTTCACCATTTTAACACTCGTTATTTCTGACTACATTTTTTTTTCTGGAAATATCACTTGAGTGATCCTACTTGATCTGTCTGCAAACTGAGGCAGAGCTGCTGTGTAAGTGCACCTCAGCGAAGGTGAGACCTAGGTACAGCTTCCAACAATTCTCATCAAAAATAGGAGCAATTGTTAGAGCAGGACAGTGTAATTTCTTGTGTTGTAAATGACCCATTTATCACAAGTGGCTGAACTTTGCCTCCTGTACGCTCTCCAGTCCCTTCTGACAGCATTCCTGGCCTGTTTTTTTTTTACTAATCTCTGGTTTTGGGGAGCAGTGGAGTGCGATCCATGTCATGGGTTGGGGGGACACAGCAGCGAGCCCCCCTGAGCTGTTTGTTGTGAGCTTTGGGCAGCCCCAGGCTTTGTGCATGCACAGCACTTGCTCTGCTTGCAGGACACTAAGAATTCAGCTGCAGCAACATCACTCAACCTTTCCTGCTCCAAAACGTGTTGCCTGAAACAAAGAAAATTGAGCACACTTCCTTAGGTCTTTCTGTGAGCGCGGTTTTAAATAATCTCTTGCCTTTTGAAAAATGCTGTGCTCCGTGTGAGTCTGTGTTTTACAGCCTCCAGTAAATCAGAACTGACCATGCTAGGTCCAGAATGAATCACGGCTGCTCTCAGCTTCCGTGTGGTCAGCAGCTCCGTGCTGGTGCTTTACAGAGCCAAGAACAACAAGCTGGCTGCTGGGCTCTGGCTTCCGAAAGGTCATCCAGACAGGGATTTTGGATCTCTGTATGGATAATTTCTGAAAGACACTTCAGATGGCAGATCTGTGCAATCGTATGGTTGTTGTCTATTAAATAGATGCTATAATTCTTTTATACTGTGGAACAAGCCATGTTCCTTTTTTGCTAGAGTGAAAATATAGCTCAGATATAAGAGCAGAGGGTGAAGGAAGTGGCTCTGCTCCTGCAGGGCTGTCCTCGGGAGCTCTGAAAATCGCTCCATCTCTGCTTCAAAACTGAACATCCACTGTGACACCATCAGAAAAACGCTACTGAAAGTTCTCTTGGGATGTGGGAGCAGCGGGCAGGAGAGGGCTTTATGGCTTTATCAGTGAGTGGAGTATTTCCTGCTTTTTTTTTTTCTCTGTTGCATTTTGGAAAAGAATGCTGTGACACCAAAAATTGAAGAGCCACAAAGTTATCAGAAAGTTGAGGATGATTTGTGATGGGGAAGACTTCACCCATGTGAAATGAGTTAGAGATTCAGAGGTGCTGCTCGGGTACAGTGGAAGGGAATCCCTGAGGGGTGGAAATGACCCTGGGCCAAGGGCAGAGCGGAGCTGATGGCAGCACGGGGGTGAGAGGTGTAGAGCACAGCACTGAGGTGGGCAGTGCAGACTGGAACAGTAGATGAAAGCCAGTGGTGGATTCTGTTTCTTGGTGTTGTCAAGACAGGGCTGCCTTTCCAGAAGTGAAATCTCAATTACTGAGGGTCAGGAGAGAGTTCTGGAGCTTACCTTCCTGAGGATTTGAAGCTAGGTGATGCAAATTGTCTTTCTAAACCTAAACTCTGCAGGTTAATGCTTGGCGTTCCAGTGTTGAGGAGAAAGCTTAATTTTCTTCACTGGACTATTATGACGTAAAAAATGGTATTTTTATTGAACTCTGCATATTTTCTGTGAAAACATTTGAAATTGTGCTGCAAATTTCACAAAAACTGGCGTGGCATTTGGGTGATGCTTGTGATTTTGTTCCACCACCAATACCAAGCTGCTTGTACATTTCAAAATGCAGAATGCCACCGGTGCAGTGAACGGGTATGGGGTGTGCTGTACCAATGCTCATCTGTCTTCCTAAACAAAACAGCAGCAAATTTCCAGCGCTCCGGTTATTTTAATAAGCCACAGTTGTATTTTATGGATGCTGAAATACTGCTGGAGATTGTTTCGTGCAGTCTGTTTCTTTCTCCTAAAACAGAATTGGGCAGTAATGTTCAGTGGCAATCCAGTTAACAAATTCCAGGAGTACTGCATGTGTGCTGTTACAGGGATGCTGGGGAAATGGTATCATCTAACAGGGGTCTCAGTTTGAAAGTGCTCATGAAAAAGGAATCTGTGATTTTTAAAAAGTGATTAACCCTTAAAACATTGAGCAAAATTACCAGCACAGACAGTTTTGCATCTGAAGCAAGAAAAAGCAAACACTTTGCATTGATGGTAGGATTGTTCAGTTTTAATCGTGAATTTTTCTTCAGTTTATCCTGATTTTTAAACTATTTTTTTACAGTGATTGTTCTTTCCTTTAAGAAAACAAGTGATACTTACATGAATAGTGTTTCCTAATAGTTATAAAACAAAGAGTGGAACTGTTGCTTCCTGGAGATTATACGGACTTGGGAAAGAGCAGGTAATGCAAAATCACTGCGGTGTTTATTGACTAAAAACTCCTTTCAGCATGACGTGGGAGAGGTGCATATAGCAAATCAGGGTATGGAAGTGCGTGATGCTATCAGTGAATTCGGCAAAGCTACATTATGTGCCACACTGAAAGTGAAGATGCATTTTCTCTGCTATAACCTCATACCTGTGTTTTGTAAAATCATCCACAGTAGGGTGAGAATAGCTTCATGTCAGACACATCTAACAAAAGCTCTAAAGAACTGGGGTTTTCTCTCGGTACCTAGCTGAGCCTGAGTGATACTAAATGTAATACAATATGATACATTTTCCACACTTGCAAAAACATTTTATTACAAATTACATTGTATGGTACGAGATAACACGATATGTAATTTTAAGCCAGACTATATGTATGTTAGCTTTTCCATTTTTAAAAAAATGTAAAAAATTAAAAATCTGCAACTTCTTAAGAAAATAGCCTGAACATGTACAGAACGCGCCGTGCGAACGTTCCCTGTTAGCTCTTACATGTTTCACCGGTGAATTTTTCCTCTGTCCTGTTGGAGGGTTACAGGATGCTGGTCTCGGTACGAGTCCGTAACCGCACATGGAAACAGCTGAGTTCTGCGTCAGAGTCCCTGCACACAAGAATGTTCAGAACAGGTTTATGGGGAAAGCTACTGATTAGGTGATGCTGATGATTTGTAATTGATTGCCATTGAGAGATGCTTGATTTCTTTAATTAAATGGCATGTTAGCATACATAAATTGATAAATGATTACCACTCTTTTGAAATACTGAATATTGTTGCATTTGCTTATGCTTGTTTGGTATTTCTTTCTTTTTAGAAAAAAAAAAATAGATTTCCTTGTTGGGAATTATTTAGGTGGCTTTCTAGAACATGTAAGGTGGGCTGTCTTGCAAACAGTTTTGTATCTTGAATTAAAAATGCTATAAAATACATGACACATGCTTTTTCCACATGGAACAATTGCACTTCCTTCCTGGTACGTGGGATCGATCACCTTGTCTCATCCTTCAGCTTTCCCAGAAGTATTTCAGGACAGTGTTTACAGATGTACAAGAACTCATAGCCCTCTTGAAGTTTACTACAAAGTGACTTTTCTTTTAAGAACGCCGAAGTTAATTTTGAGGTGGACATTGACATCTTCTCCATTTGTTTCCGTTTTATCTTCCTTTTCTGATTTTTTCCCAAAGCAAATAGCATGTTATTCTCCTTTACTTTTCTTATAGTTATGGGTTTGTGGAGCTAAGAGAAAAACAGTGTCAATGAAAACATTTCAAGTTTGTTAGTATGTGCAAACTCATCTGCTAGTGATTGTATTTCTTTCACCTAAAGACTGAGGAATTTGTGTCTTAATGATGCTACAGGGTGTGACATTTCAAAACCAAATCTCAGTAAACCAGACTGTTACATAACACTGTATGGCTCCTTATTAAAAACATACAAAAATAAATAAAAAAAAAAAAGAACACCAAACCTAATACAACAATCTTCCCAATCTCTGGCCACTTCCAGCGTGTTTTTCCATAAGTGGAAAAGTTTTCCCATATTCTAGATATGAGCTTAATGACAGTAACAAATACTTACAGGAAAAGGTTCCAGTTTATAAGTCAGAGCAAAAAAATATAATTTGATAGACATCTCTTCCCTAAGAGCGTGTTGGTTAGTACGTACCATTAATAGATATGGGGATAAATTGTAATGTGTTGGCTGGGAAACCCATTGGAGAAGCTTGGTAAATAAATAGTTCTTAAAATTGCTGCTTCTTCCAAGCAGGTTTCAAAGCATAATGCGTACTATAAAATCTATGGTGCCTTCTGCAATAACATAGAGGCTTTCCAAAGATTGCGATAGAAAAAGATACTAAATCATGGCAAGTGCCAGCAATCTGTAGAGCTTTTATTGTTCTTTTTGTGTTTTTCCTGTTTGTCTGTGCCAGAATGTGTTGTTTAGACCTTTTGGGTACCAAAAGATTAAAAGTGAGATTTAGGACCGTTCATTGTCCTGTAGCCTTGACCCTGTCACCTTGGCGTGGTTAAGGCCTGTCCTGTCCTGGGGACATTTCAAGCTGCTCACCTGCTGGGATGGGCAGCAGCCTCGTTTGCCTGGTGGTGAGGACACAGCTAAACTAGAACTGATGGTGCACTGTGGAAATGTGATAGCTCGGCTGAAGTCTACGACACATGAAGGCAAATATACATATAGTCACATCTTAGAGAGTAGTCACGGTCTCGGACCACATGAAAAATTGTGCTTTGTCCAGGATATGTGTGCTGAAAACTGCACTCCCCGATCAACATGGATTTGTAAAACTGAAGACCACTGCAAACATAAGGCTTGCTTGCTTTTTGCCCCCTCGCTGTTTTAAAGACAATAAACAAACCCCCAAAAGGCTTTAAAACAAGAGTGATATTTAGCTGTGTACAGGATGACAGCCTACAATTGAACAGGTTAGAATGTGACGCTTTCAGATCTAAGGGGGGCAGGAGGGAATAGTTTTACTTTCCATCTTTGTACAAATTTCAGTTCAGGTTTTACATCCCACATTGGTGAACCGCAAATAAAAGCTGGCGAGGTGTCACGTAACCCCTTGCTTCTGAACACGAGTTTGTAGGTACAAAGGCCTTTTTGGTACATACGGTGAGAAGTGAATGCTGCCAGAGTACTCAGAGCAACGTGGGCGGGTGACGCTGAGCAATCTACCGCGATCCCTTGTAGGTGATTGACAGAACTCCACATGTATTTCAGAGAAGGCCTTGAACTCCACAGGTGATGGGCTTGGTTAAAGGAACCAGAGTTTCCATCTTCCATGCTTTTTTGATTCAGTTTTGGATTTTTGCTTGGGAGTTGAGGAGTAGCTCTCCTGAGAATAAGGCAAAGGTGCAACCTGAGTTTCCTCAATAGGATGAAGTTTCCTCAAAACTGGCTGTAGTTTATCTTCTTGCTGCTTAAAATCCAATTCCACACTAAAAATGGGAAGAAAAGAAAAATCAGCTATTCTATTGTGCTGACAGAACGATTTCAGTGAAGGCAACATCTGACATCAATGTAGAAACGCTTAATTTATTAATCAAATACAAAATAAACATTTAAATTGGCTGCTGCAATTCTTAAAGGTGAAACTGAAGGGATAAAAAAGAGAAATTGGTAGACTTTGTTAAACAGGATTGTGATGAGCTCTTCCTCAATGAGGCTTGTGGCAGAGATGCTGTGAAGTGAGGGAAAAGTGCTCCTCGTTGTCCATCAGCCCTGTGCAGGAGGGCTCCCAGGTGCTGCTCTCCCCACTGTGTGCTCTCAAAGGGGCTGGCCAGGCACATGTCTCCTGCTTGCTCTGCTCCTCTGTCAGTGGGGAGAACTTTCTTTTGAAGAAGCTGATGGGTATGGGTAAAAAGGCTGTCCTGGTAGTCATTTACCGTAGCTGTTTCTTGGAAGTTTGACCATGAGTTAGATTAATCTCACCAGATTACTGTCATGTGTATGCACTCCTCTATGAAAAATGGGTACATTAAAAACTTAATCCTCCTTTACACTGCAAACCTTTTCCATATGCCGGTAGCCCTGTAACAGTGATAGTGATATCAAACCTACTTTGCCCCTGCTGTGAGTGGATGCTGGGACCAAAGCATCCAGTGATGTTTTATTTAGCCATTTATTTAGCTGATTGGCTCTGTAGGTAAAATTGAAAGAACCTGTTTCTGTAATAGCTAGTGTGTACTTGTTTCCTTTGGTTTGCTATTAAAACTTTATAGAATAAGGGACATACTAATTTATTCCTAAGATTGTATTCCAGAAATATACTTAAGATTCAAACTGTGCATTCTGAATTCTGAGCACTCTTGACTACAAAATCCTGCTAGCAATTAAGAAACATAATAAAGATGAAATTACAACCCTTGTTTCAATAGAGAGAGCTAGAGATTCAAATTTAGCTAATATAACAAATCACGTTATGAACTTCAGTAAAACATTAATTCTGTCTGATACTCAGAACCCAATCTAGGCTCCTTATTCCTTATACCTTATTCCATATCCATAAACTTTGTGGTTTCAGCTGCATTGGGTGCATCAACCAATGGCCAAGCTCTGCAGTGACCCTTGTCATCCTGGCTTGGACACTACATTGGACCTTGATATCAGAGGGGGATTTTAGGAAATGGTGAGACTGAGGGAATTTTTGAAACATATTTTTTCCTTGTGTGTTGTGTGATATCTTAAAATGAAAAGAACACAAGGTTTGAACATATGCCGGAATGGCATCTACGAGTACTGACTTTGCAGCAGATAGCGGTATTGGATATCCTGTTACTACAGAAGCACACTCTAAGACCACTGAATCTAATATAGTTATTGAAAGAACAATGCAGTCTTCAATGTAATGATGTGTTCTTGTGTCTAGTTTAGCTAGCAAAAAGCAGTTGGTTAGGTAACTGCAGCATTAGTAGATCCGGGATATCGGTCGATTGTAAACATCCCCCCTGCATAAATGCTTTCAGTAATATGGTGAAAGGATCTTGGGATGAGGTAGATTCTCCTCCAAGAGCTCTGCAAATCTCATTCCAAGCAGCACGTCCATCTGTGCAGAATTGGGTAATGCTGTAGGTGGTTTGTTGGTCGGCATAGAGCAGGGGAGGAAGCCATTGTAGTTCTGGTATTGGCAGAGGTCATTTTCCTTGTTTCAAAATGTTGTTCTTGTATTCAGCTAGGAAAGTCTCTAAAGAGCTACTCAAGATTGATGGAAAAGATAAATTATTAAAAAAAGAAACAAAATCATCAATTTTTGGAACGGAATCACTTTTATCATAATCAATTTCTATGACAGATAGACTTCAAGAGAAGAACTCTTAGTTCTAGTCCACATGACCCAGTTCTCTACTGCATAATTCTCTACTTGCAGCTCATTTGAGGCTGGTTTTTATCAATACACATCAAAATAAAATATTTTTCTTCAGAGAAGTATAGAGAGGCTGAAAGAAAATGTGTTATTTCAGCTTTTATAGCTGTGTAAATTTTGTGGAAGAATTGATTGTTATCTATCAGGATCAATTTATTTAGCTTTGTAGGTATTCTGATGTAACTGTTCCTTTGAGGCAAATGATTTGTTTGCAGACGTGGGATTTAGAGCATACTCATTTGTGCTGCAGAAACAAGACAAAAGCCTTCTTCTGTAGTTTTTCATATCTTTCTAATTTAGCTGTAGCTGACTTTACTGTTGGTTTTTAACTTCCTGTTAAACATAGGGATCACTGCTAAATCCAGCAAGCCTTACTCATTTGTATGACCTCTGTGCACTTCTTATAGAGCAGTGGATATTCTCTCCAGGCTGTTCCCCTATCTTTCCAATTCTTGCATTCATGAACTTGTGTTTGTCACCTGTCACAGCTCTGACAATTTCACTTTGCTTAGTGATATTTTTATACCCTAAGTATCTATAAGTTTCCTCTCAAAGTGACCTTTCCCTGAGATGCTCTCTGTGTCACGTAGTTCTTTCCACTTCCAAATTGTCTGTTTTCATCTCTTCAAGGCTCCCCATGGTAACTCCACAAATGGAATTAGTGGGGGCTGTATGTCCTTCTAGCGTTATTCATTATGGAGATGATTGGCTTCAGAAGTAGTTTTCCATATTGAGATGACAGAATAATATATTTTTCAATAGTTTGATTATGAATAAACCCTACAAAAACAAGAGATGAATCTAAAAAATATAAACAGTTCTAACATCATAAATGTTTGCCTGACACAACTGATTGGGTCACACTAAAGAGCTCTTACCTACAGTGTTACCAAGTTTGGAATATTGGGTTGAAATTTCTCCATCCTCTGGGCCTATCAATTTTTTGTGTGCAGTACATTGCACAGATTGGCTGTTTCTTTCTAAACAACTCTAAACAGCAACATTTTGTCAGTGATAAAAAGGTTTGTTTTTCTGTTTTCTCCCCAAAAGCAACCGACCATATTTACAGAGCTTGTAACAGAAATGTGATGCTTGCATGCGAGCCAGTGTTTGCATATATGTCAGTCCCATGAAAATTTGGCCAAATAAGATCAAATTGCAGACCTTTAAGAATTTTATTATCAAACACAAGCAAGAACTTTGTAATTAAAATCTCTGGAACTCCAGCACAGTGGGCTGGTTTTGGTCCAGGACTGAGGAGAAACGCCTTTGCAGCAGTAATTGTGTTAGCTTGTGCCTGAGTGAGCCCCTGAGCTCAGCACCCTG
>WBMW01004557.1:793140-904101 GCA_013396635.1 Penelope pileata | reverse complement strand
AGCTCCCCCAGACTTTTTTTTTTTTTTTTTTCCTAAGTGGTTAATCCCATTTTCTGAATCTTAGTGCTGGGGATTAGGGATTGGTGTGCTCCATTTTCTGTTTTTGGCTCTGTAGCTTTTTTAATGATTTTGAGAATATATGTTAATGAGCGTGTTTATTTTTTGCATGCTGGCAGTGGAGTGAGCCTTTTCTAATTTTGTTGCTGTATATGGGATTGAAAACAGTTTGAGGAGTCATAACCACTTGGTTTTAACCATATGGAATGTGGGAGGAAATCTAGCAACAAGTTTAGAAATTGGGATGGGCTTTCTTTTTTAACGTAGTCACACGTTATTAACATGCATCATTTTAAGATACTAGATGCTGACAATCTGATCTGTTGGTTACTTGTGCTCTGATTCTGTAGTCTTACTTGAGATTCAGGGCTTGGTTGCTTGGGGCTTCATCCTGTTGGCTCTTGAAACTGCCAAGGACGGGGCTTGCATGGGCTCTGGGCAGCGTGTCCTTCTGCTTTCCCCTTCAAGGAAAAAGCCTTTCTCCTTCCATTCAGCCTAAACCTTCCCCATTTCAGCTGGTATTCGCTCTGTTTACCTTTTTACCATATAGTTTGCAATGTTAAGGCCCAAATCCTACAAGCATTTGTAGAGCAGCTTAACTCTTTGCATTGAAGTAGGCAAGGTGAAACAGGAATTAAAGAATGCCATTGTGTCTCCTTCTGGTTGAGTTAATAGGATGACATGGAATTAGTGCATGCTGCATCTTGGAAGAACGGGATCCAGATAAGCACTAATAACTTGAAAATTAGCTTAATACACTTTTAAACAATCTCTTTAAAATTTCTTATTTCAACCTGAACGTCACAGATGCCTAGGATCCAAAGCATTGTCAGTGTTGGCAAGCCATTAAGATCCATTTTTTTCAGCTAAGAATCTTACAGTCTAGAGATAAGAAGAGAAAGAATTTAAGTTCATTAATGTAGGTAGGAAATAGAAATTGAAATGGCAGTTACTATTCTGGCCATTTAGTTACCTGATTTTGTTATACTGATGATATCTTAGGAATTTGTCTACTTGTCTTATTTGCAGTTTGTATGCCATCTTTATTTTATTGTATTTTCATAATTATCACCATATCTAACCTTTACAAGAGATGTGCTTCCATGTGGCCTCTGTGCTACCTTGTTGACTTACCTCACCATGGTTTTAACCCATAATGGTGTATTGAGAGTGTTAAATTTCAGAGCTTCTAACAATATGGAATCACAGAATCCTTAGAGTTGGAAGGGACATTTAAAGGTCATCCAGTCCAACTCCCCTGCAATGGAGAGGGACACCTACAGCTAGATGTCTTCAGCTGAATAGTGGGAGCATGACTTACAATATCAAAGACAAAATTAAATACTGACAAACGGTGTGTGTTATTTCACAATTTCAAAGGAGTAAAAAGCAGCCAAATTAACGGTTGATGCAGCTTTGAGCAATTTTTTCCCCCTAACAACTACAGCAGTATAGTCTTACTTTATGTTTGTTTGTTCCCCCAAACAAACATAACAAAATCTGCTAGTGATTTGATCTAACCTTGTAAAAATTACTGAGTGTTTCTGGCCTTCTTGACCAGAGGGAGGTCTGGCATGAGTTCTTCATGAAAATGATTCTTGATAAAGGCTGTAGAATAGTGCACAAAAATATTAAACAGAAGACTCATTTTTCTCCTAAAGATTCCTGTTCAAGGATTAAAATTCACGAGGGATGGTAATTTAAATAGGAGCAGGACGGGCAGTTTCACTAAAAGATAATCATAGCACAAAACTGCCTGTGAAGATTTCAGTGCACGTGGGTTTGGGCTGTGATAGATTCGGTACAATTTCTGCATATCAATGCGATTCTTTCTTAACAACAAGATTTTGCTTCGACTTTGCTAGTATTTAAGCTGACTTTGTGCTGACAATATGCCCTAATAAGACTTTTCTGTTCTTAAAAATATCATTGGTGAATCTATTTTAGTTTGTTTAAAAAAAAAAAATGCACGCAGATTTTTTTTTGTCTTAATTTTGTTCTTTGGTCTGTAAATGATGGATGATTTTGAAACTGCTTTGTGACCTCTGGTTATGAGATGTTGATACTAATGGACTAAGTTAATGTTTGACACGGATGAATACTTGACAAAGTGTTTGCTTGTTTTTACTATTTAAAATGACTTTTTTTTGACTGCTAATGTAACGACTGTCTGGCAGTTCCTACAAAGATGTGATGCAGAATGCTTCTTGCTGTTTTAGACTATTGCTATGCTGTTGGGACTTCAGACTTAGCCATTATGGCTGTCTGCAGCTCCCTGAAAGGAGTTGTATAGAGCTGGGGGTTGGACACTTTTCCCAGATAACAGCAACAGGACGAGACTTGAAGGCCTCACACTGTGCCAGGGGAAGTTCAGGCTGCATATAAGGAACAATTTCTTCTTCAGAAAGAGCGGTGATGCACTGGCACAGCTGCCCAGGGAGTGGTGGAGTCCCCATCCCTGGAGGTGTTCCAGACCTGTGGAGATGTGGCACTGAGGGCCATGGCTCAGTGGGCATGGTGGGATGGGTAGGGTTGGGCTGGGGGCTCTTAAAGGGTTTTTCCAACCGTAATGATTCAAACCTACGTTGATGGCGTTGCAGCACGAGCCTTTAAGCTGTATGTGGTCTTAGAGCTCTGTACAATGTGGCACAACTGATCCTGTCCTTATCAGGATCCCAGTGATATGGGGCTGCTGACACCTGTGGGGGGATGGCTCCAGCCTTTTCTAGCCTCCAGAGCAGCAGCTGAATGGGCATTGAATTGGCAGTGGAAGCAGTGAATCACTGTGTGCTGCTGTGGGAGGATGCTGTCAATGTTGCTTGTCTCATGCAGTAGAAGTCTGACTCGTGGTCAGCATTTGCCAAGTTCCTGAGCATATTTCTTAGAGCAGAAATAATTTTTTGAGGGAAATGGGGAATCAAATTTAGGTGTTTCTTTTCCTACTGATTTCTAGAGCAGTTTGAGTTCTTGGCACCTTTTTAACAGTGTTTAATGTTTGATCAGTTTCCTATTTATTTAAAAAAGGAAAAAGTAACATGGTTTTCCATTTTTCTTTAATACTAAAAATTATGTATTCTTTTCTATATTAAGAGAAAACAATATACAACTAGATGTAGAATCTTAATTGTGTTTGCATATTGAAGGTAAATTTGATGTACAAAACGATTGCTCTCAAAAACCTATAATTGAAATGTCTACTAAAAGGATCAGCATATTTGATCATAAAAAGCAACAAATAGTAAAGTTTTGTCTTCTACACTGTATTTAGCTTTTGAGGTAGATCAATATGATACTCTAAAAAATCATGTTAAGGGGAAAAAAATAATTCCAGTGATTCTTTCTGCATTCTAGCTTCTCATCCATGCAGCTTGCAGGTGGACAATCTGGGGCAAGTATTTCGGTCCTTTAAGATGCTGTTTCACTCCAG
This sequence comes from Penelope pileata, assembly GCA_013396635.1. NCBI lineage: Eukaryota > Metazoa > Chordata > Aves > Galliformes > Cracidae > Penelope > Penelope pileata. The sequence continues at coordinate 900,617 of WBMW01004557.1, read as the reverse complement.
ATTAAAAATAAAGGTTTGAAAGACTTCCAGGTATTGTTTTATTGTTGCTGTATTAAAAATTGAATTGAACTTTAAAAAGAAAAGACAATTATGAAAAAGTTAAGGTTTTCTCTTTGAATTCTTGGCTTGCCCTATATGAGTGTTGGTTGTATTTCCTTGGGTCTCTCCTGTCTACTGCTGGGGTGAGGAGGGCAATGGGATCACTGCTGACATTCACTGACAGCCCGCAAGGTCTGGTACTCAAAGATATTCAGGTTTTCTGTATACCTTGAAAGGTTTATTGTGACTGAGTGCAGAGGAGGTTTTAATTTCTATTCGTATGATGTGTTCTTTCTTAAAGACAAGTGAAGGTAGCTATGCAAGGTTTGCCATGCAGTGATACACGCAGTGCCTTTGCAAAGGGCTTGCTGGTAGAGTTCAGGGCCCCTTCAGCACTCTCCCTAATGAAGGGGCCTGGAGCATCTCCCTTACGAGGAAAGGCTGAGAGTCTGGGGGGCTGTTCAGCCTGGAGGAGAGAAGGCTGAGGGGGACCTGATCTGATGGGTAGGGGTCAAGTGGATGGGGCCAGGCTGTTTGGTGGTGCCCAGCAGCAGAACAAGGGGCACCAGGCACAAGCTGGAGCCCAGCAAGCTTCGTCTGAACATAAAGGAAAACTTTACTGTGAGGGTGACAGAGCCCAGAGAGGTGGTGGGTTCTCCTCCAGAGATATTCCTGGAGGCTTTCCTGTGCAACTGCTGTAGAGGAACTGCCTTAGGGGGGTTTGGACTGGAGGAGCTCCAGAGGTTCCTTCCAACCCCTGTGATGCTGTGAAAGGCTTCACTTCTCCTGGAGGTCCCAGCAATGCAGTGTGACTTGTGGAGGAGCAGAGGATCATACCAGGCAATCTGTCTTATCAGGGTGTTTCTCTTTTATCCCTTCTGACTACTTATCTTGTCAGAGTAATTTGGTCTTCCCATAGTTCCCCCTATTTTGCTCCGTCTTCTGCTTCTAGACTTCTTCGCCTGCAGCATATATTCTCCTACTCTGTCAAAAAGCTGAGCTGATTTTTGCTAAAACTTCCCCTGGAAACGCTGCTTTAGGCGAATGCCCAGCGCCGATCGCTGCAGTCCAAATGGCAGTTCTGGTGGGAAATGCAGAGGAGCCAGCTGGTGATGTGTGTGCAGGGAAACGCTTCCAATCTGCATCACTCCCAGTGAATGGGAGAGGTAGAAACTGGAAGGTTTCTTAATTTGAAATCTGCTGACTAGAAATCAAGACCTCAAAAATAATAATTCAAATTGGATTTGGTTTTTAGCTAACAAAGAAAAAGAGCATCTCTGATGGCAGTGTGCTCTGTTGCAACCTCTCAGGCTGTCCTGAGAGAGAAGTTGCTGGGGATGGGCAGACAGGGAGGCAGGGTGGGCCATTTATGTGCTTCTAAATATTGCTGGAAGGGAGAATTTAAAAAAAAAAAATTGCTTCCTTCCCTTGCACGGAACAGCATCTTTCTCTTTCCGGAAAGGAGAAAAGGTGGAGCTGAAGTTTTCCATCCTTCTTTCCTTCACTTCCAGGCAGCTTGGTGCTAGTGTATGAACAGTGCTGATCTCCTACCTAAATCAGAGACTGAGCAGAGACACATGGGGAAGAAAAGGGAAATCCCGTGTTTCTCAGACCTAGTCGGCATTCCTACGTTCATTTTAGCTTGTATCTTCAGCTAATAGCCATCTTTATGTGTTCTCATTTGCACTATGGTGCCTGATATTCTTAAATGTCTTCCTAGTGTATTTCAGAAGGAAATCTAGAACTGCAATTTCAGAACATTTTATCCCTTTGTACAACAAGGAGAAGAAATTCCTGGTAAAATGATCTGACTTGCATTTGTTTGCATCTTACTTCCAGCACATGTAAATACGCAGTTGCTTTTCTTTAAGACTCCCTGCAATGGAGGAGGATAATTAAGCTGTCAGTATGAGACACATCATCAGACTCCTGATGGCTTCATGTCATGCCCACTGATTATCTGCTATTCCTTCACTGTATGATATGTGGCAAAGGAAGTCTCTCTGCTGATAAACTTGAGGAGGGGAACAAAATGTTATCCTTTTCCCTGTTGCATCCAATCTGTTTCTAGTGAGTAAACTTCAGGTGCTTCCTTCTGCAGGAGAAATTCCAGCAGCTACAAGCAATCTTTAACAAAACCTTTAATCTGTTTGTCAATTTTTATTGGCTTGGCAGTAATGAACAAACCTGTACTCATATAACAGAACCATAGACCTTCAAAACAAGAGTGTTAAAGGAACTTTTTGTTCCTTCAACAAAAGATGCAAGTGTTTGGTTGCATGTTGAAGACTGAGGATGTCTGATTTAAAGCCTTAGAGGTGCTGCTCGTGTTGGGCAGGATGTACTTGCCATGTGTGGTTTAAAATTTCTGTACTACAAGTGTGGAAGCATGTAAAAACTGTGATGTCATGGAACTGATTGAGCTACAAAGATTGTATCTGGTTATCTTTGCTAAAAGTCTCCCTGAACTGTTTCCTGAGTCCAGTTGTAGTGCTAGAAACATCAATCTACATTGAGTTGTTGGACAGAAAATTTTTAAGTGTTTGTAGCTATGTGAAAACAAGGCTTGCAACTTGTAATTCTTCACATCTAAGATCAGCAGTGGTTTTGACCATAATGATCTAGTTTTGATCTGAACATCTTAGGCAGATGTTTGTTGAATTTAAATAATTACGTGAAGGTAAATTTATTTTCTGCTTCTTAAGCTGTTACCATGTATTCAGGAGACAACAAAAGAAAAAACAACAAAAAAAACCTCAACATTTCAATAAGGCTGACATTTGATATTGCATTAATGAATAGCTCATTAGCTTTCATTCAGTTAGAAGTGGAAATGTGTTTGCAGCCTACCTGTAGATGATGCACGCGCTGTTCCTGCACGTGTCGCAGTTTGCTGTGTCTTGACCAGTCCGGTATGAAAGCCTACAGAGATAAGAACACGAGGTCATTCCAATGTTATTTAACATGTTTTTGCCTCCTACGAGTGCTTTTCATAGAAATGAGAACTTTTTTAATATTGGATATAAAAATCTAGCTATTAGGAAAACAGAATAAAAATACTGTATTCATCTTCACTGGCAAAGCGATGTTATTTTGGAAAACAAGTGATTAATGATTGGAAGGAGAAAATAAGATTAATTTCAGTTATTTTTGTACATTGAAAAGGGAAAACAAGGAAATCAACTTCAGTGAACTTCTTGTTGCATAAAGCTGCTGTGTACCATAGTGCTGCACCCACACTGCACATGGCCACAGTTCCTCCTCCTGCAGATGGACCGTGCTGCTCTGCTGTCTTTTTGTCTTCTCAAACACGTAAGGCTTTACCTAGCTAGAGGTGAACGTAGGGGCATAATAGTGGAAAATGGCACCTGCTTAGAAATTTTGTCCTTCAGCTCTTAAGATCTGTGCAGTGATGTTTGTATCAAAGAGGAAGAAGATGCCATTAAGTCACATCTCCTTTCTCCAGTGCCCCGGATCTGTCTTCTGTCACAGCTCCATCTGAAGCATGGGAGACCTCTTAACTTACATGAGGATTATTTCTGTGGTCAATATGGAAGGAAAAAAAAGCTTTTGTCTGGTGTACAAGTATTTTCTGTGCATGGCTAGAAACTGCATTAAATAAATGTATTGAATTAAAAAGAACAAAATAGCCTGCATAGCCACGTAAATGTTCTTGTATGCAAATGATTTTAAAATGAAAATTAGCAAGTCAGTATTTATGTAGTTCTCTTTTTTTTTTTTTTCCTGTATAATCACATTTAAACTATAAAATCATTCTGTTTTTTTCAGTCTGTGTATAATGCAGGCTAACTGGTGCCTGCTAACTTTCCTCCACTGCTTTTAAAAGAAATGGGGCAATACCTCACCTGTGAAAGCTTGGAGGGTTTGGATCAGGTTGGGGTTAATTTAAGGGAATGCTTCTGAGCTCAGGTTCTGCACTGAGCCTTGAGACCTTCCTTATCAGAACAGTTCAGCCCATTGACATCAGACAGTTGTGTGAGTTTCTGGGGTGGAGGGGTGTGTGAGCACTCACTACGGGGACAGAGGGGCTTGGCTTCTGCTTCCCTGACAAAGCAACAGTGATGAACAGTCCAGCATTCATGAAAAAAGCTGATTTAATTTTTTATGTGACAAAATATCAGACCTCGATAATACGAAATATTAGTGGAAAATGATACACAAGCTGTGTATGTGCCTGTCCTGATGTGGTAAATCAGTTTGCCTTAAATACCTGGGGCTATTTGTCACCATGAGTGTGCTGTCAGAGGCCAGAGCTCTGTGCCTTCCCTTCTTCAAAAGCTATCAGCTTACCCTTGTCACTCTTCCTCACTACTTCAAAAGATTGAATGTTGTCTTAAAAGTTGGTTAGGTTACATATATATATTAAGATAAAGCTTATGGTTTTAAGAGAGAAGTAATGTATCAGTGTGACCTGGACGGCAGAGAGTGAATCTGGTGTTGAGGAGACGAAGCTGCTCTGCACAGGTGGCACTTGCACAGAGGTCACAGATTTATGGAGGGTGTGGGGCCATGCCATGGCCGAGTGCTCTGGGGCTGTGAGCAGAGCTCCCGGCACTGCAGCCAGCAGGAACGGGCTGAGTCTGCTGCTGGTGCAATAAAGGCTTGTCTTCCTCGGAAAGCAAAATGCGAGGGAGAGCTCTTGCTGTTCCAGTTGTTGTTTATTCATTCTTTCCCTCATATTTTAAGAGGATTCAGAACATGCTGCCTTTAAAACTTGGCGCCAAGTAATAATTTGGTGACTTTGCAAATAACTTTTATCCAGAGGAACATGCTCAAATGAACTGGAGTGCTGAATTGTAACACAGCTACAGAGGCAGATTTGCAAAAGAACTTCTGCCCAGCCCAATTCTCTATGCTGCACCATTACATGCAGGGGGAACTCACTGGCACGGCTCTACATCTGCCTGTACCTTTCTGTGCTGTCGGGGGGTGCAGCAGTTTGCTCTCCGCTCCCCTCTAGGATTGTTTGGAGCACACATTCAGGTTGTCACCACAGTGCTAAACTTGGACTTGTACAATTTTTTTCAGGCTATTGATCAAATAGTAAAAGCCCTCCGTAAAGACACAACCTCTAAAGTTTACAGATAAGCTGCTGAAAGCCTTTATTTACTGAGGACATAAATGGCAGTTCATAATCACCTTCAGAGATACGGCACAGATGTCTGAATGCTTCTCTATAGATAAAGACATAAACGCACTGTGTTGGGTGCCAGTTTTTTCATTAGATGCCAGTTGGGACACTTTTATTCCTCTCTGTAAGCCTGCAAAGTACCCTTTAATACACAGGTAATTATCTGCCTCATGGCCTAACGAGCTCCTGCTCGGCACCGCTCTGCTGTTCCTGCACTGCGCTGCTGGGCTGGCTAAGAAGCAGCTTAATAAGTTTCTCAAAGTCCAGCGATTATAAAAGCAGATTTTAGTATCCAGGTTATGTATCCCATCAATACCTGTCCTGTTATCTTGGGGTGCAGTGAGAGGAGCTCTGGCTTGAGAACCATGACGTTCTCCAGGGCACGAGGCAAAGGTGAGAATCTCTTTTTCTGAAGGAGAGGAGAGGATGGGGAGTGCCACTGCAGTGCTGGCACATCCCAGTGGTACCCACAGGCTCTGGCACAGAGCTTAGAACCACTTCAGTGGGATGTCCATGGAATCAGACACCCAAATAACCAAGTTGCAGTATTAAAAATCATACAGATGTGTCTCCAAATTGTTGCTCTCTATTTGCTCCGTAATAAAGATGTACGTGCATGGTCCCTGCCTTAGTTACAGAGCTGGTTTACTGACCAGCTCCCATCAGCACCACACCCAAGTGAATTTTAGGAATTACTTTAAAAATCAGTGTGTCCAGAATTGGCACAGGCTGCCCAGGGAGGTGGGGGAGTCACCTGGAGGTGTCCCAGACCTGTGGAGATGTGGCACTGAGGGCCATGGCTCAGTGGCATGGTGAGATGGGTAGGGTTGGACTTGGTGGTTTGTGCTGGTTCTGTTTTGAATTACAGTCCTGTTTCCATTACAAGTCATTGTTTTGTTAAAATCAGATAGCAAATAATCCTTAGGTTAATAAACTGTTTTCCTCAAAACTCGGTTTTCAGTATTCAAATAATTTAGTAAAGCATACGATGATCTTTAAATGCATAGTAATCCCAGACACTCAAAAACATTTCTTAATTTATAGCATAAGGCGGCTCAACCTGATAAAGATGGTACTTTGCAGTAAGTGTTAAAAGCCATCTGACTTTTGGATGATCACCTGAAATCCTGAGTTCACAAACTCTGAACTCAATTGCCATTCACAAACCGTACTGTTCACAATGATCTTTTTTCTACTCTGAAGTAATTTATGATCATCTTAAAGTATCATTTTCCTTACAAAATATTTTGAGCTTTTTCAGAGATGATTTTTCTTTCAAGCTACAGATCAGGCAACGTTGCCTTCAGTGAGTTCCCCTCCTGTGAGAGTGTTTCCCACGCAGTGCTCCCTGCCTGGCCTTGGTATCTTGGTTTCTGCAAGGCTCTGCAGCCAGCTCTGTGTTGTGCAAGTGTTAGTACAGTACAAATTCAATTCCTTATAAATTAAGCTCCTTTATAAAAGAATTCTGTTGCTTTTCCCCTAGGGCTTTGGACTGGACTCTTATTTCCTTGTTTTTACATAATTACCTACACAAACACTTGCATGGAATTCATCCACTTTGTGCCAACAAAGACTTTGCTGTCAGGATAGTGGGTTTTTTGTACGTAATACCTGCACAACAAGGTTGGATTTTAAGTGCAAACTTAGTGAAAAATAGAGCTGCTGAGGGTTGTTATCCTGTCTGCATTAAGTGCGGGGGCGGTTTGTGGGCATGCTCTGGGCACTGGGTGGAGGGGGCCATGTTCTGGTGGTGCTGTGTGAGATGGAGAGTTTTTAATAAGCTCTGTTCTTGTCTCCCCTTAATAATTGTAAGGGTGGTCTAAATTAGGTGAGCTCAGGCTACAGACCAGTAAACCTTTCCTTCGTTGGTAAACGCGTAGGTCTTTGTCAATTTACTCAAACCTGTACAATGCAAAGTTCTTTGCAAAAGAAGGTTTCCTACAGAACATGTTTTCTTTTCAGAGAACTGAAGGCTGGCTGTGCTCTGGGCCCACAGCAGAGTGCTCACTGTGCTTAGTGAGGTGCTGGGAGCCAGGAGCTGCCCCCGAGCCGCAGCACCCACCAGCACTGTGCTCTGCTCGAGGAGCACCCAGCGCTCAGCCCGGCAGCTCGCTGCACAGTTGAACACTGATTTGGGGAATGCTGCGTTGGTTTATGTACAAGAAGTATTACATTGTGTATCTTGCTTCTGTCTATCCCTTTTTTTTCATCCATCTAAGCGAAAAAAAAAAAAAGGCAGGAGAGACAGAAGAGTGGTAGGCACGGGGTGATGTGATGCCATCCGGTGAGATGCTGGAGGAGGGATGGCTGTGGGTTAGCTGTGCTGCTGTGCCCATGTCCAATTACCTGTGTAACCTTGCAAAGGGCATCTGATCTCCACACTCAGCTTTTCAGATGTGGCTGCTATCTCCATTGCAAGAGGCTTTCATTTCATTGCATTTCTTTTAGCAATCTTGGCACAAGCAGAACTTAACCTCAATTAACACTTCCAAGTATTAAAATATTATAATGAAGAGCAACCATTTTGCTGACATGGACTGACAGTAGCTAATAATAGGCTGCAGTTTTCCCAGGAGCCTAAGGGAATTACACCTTCTAAGTCCCTGTGAAATGTGGAACTTGTGCACCTGCTTGAGGCATCTTTGGAAAGTGCCAACTGCAACGCATCCAAACCATCTTTGTGTCTGAGTAGGCTTTTGCTAGTATAAATTAAAGACCCCATTGAGCTGGGAGAGGGAAGCTGAGAGCTGTTTGTGCTGGATTTCTTCTGCTGTTCAGCAGGCAGCTAGTGGGAGAGCACCAGCTCACGTATCCCAAGCAACTATTAAAAACAAACAGCACATCGTCTAAAACAATTTGTGCAGATAGTTCTGTTACGTCTGGATGTCTTCCATTATCCTCTGGGATGGAGGGAATACTTCATATTAATTGAGTTACTTAATGGCATGGTTTTACAGAAGTGGCTGCGCTTCAGAGTGCGTTTGTGCTCTGATGGGGACGCTCGTTAGATGGTACTGATGCTTTTATGTATTACTGCCAACAAGGAGGATAAACAGACTTCAAGGATTTTTTTTGTTGTTGATACTTTTATTAAAATATAGTGCAACAAATTATCTGAAGAAGGCAGTGGGCCTTTGAAGTTGTTTTAAATGACAGCTGTGGGCAGCAGGAGCTGAGCAAGTGTGGGCCACGATCCTCCTCAAGTCTTTGTGTGAATGGGTGTTATGTTTCCGTGCATTGCCTTGTCCTGTGGCAATATGTAGCGTAAACATGCTGATGTTACCTCTGTGTGCAGAACAATGCTTTAGAAATAAATAGTCTAGTGGTGACCTTCTCAGAACTGATGTTTCCTGTTGTAAGAGCTAATATGGCTACTAGCTTCAGGAGAGAATCATCCCTACTTAATGTAATTTGGCTTTCGGCAGGATAAGATGACATCAGTATGTTCTGAGGACTGTTGTTGTCCATAGGACACAAATAACAGTGTTCTAGCTACACAAATTGCAGGAAAATCGCTTGATATGTTTTGTAGATCAAAATATATCCTCTTGGCCATATAGTTTTAGTCTAACCTCAGAAGGACTCAGCATTCTATTGGGATGGAAAGCCTTCTCCTGTAAACATGCTTCTGTCAGCAAATTCATGTTATGTTGGAAGAACATCTGCCTCTGGTTCCCTTAAGAAGTTGCATCCAAAGCAGCAGATACGTACAGGTATGATGTGCCTGGGATCAGCTTTCAGCTCATACAAAGGTGCTCTGCAAAATGTGCCCACTAGATCAGCAGAAAAATTGATTTAGCCATACTGGTGCTGAGTTTTCATGGCACTGAAGATCACCAATTAACAGTTTTAATTTACAGATGAAACAAATAAAAATAAAAACATCAAGAATAGCGTGCTCTTAGCAATCGCCTTGATGCTTGAACTTTGTTTGCCTACATCTGGATGCAGTGAATTGTTTCATTTCGGATGTGCATTACGTTTTTTCTTTTTTTTTCCTTCATCCTCTGCTCTCCTCTGCTTTTTTTTTTTTTTTTTAATCTCTTGAGTTTTTTTGATCTTACTCACTTCCCTAGTGAAAGTGTTGTGAGAGATTCTCAGGTGTGTCTCCTAGTAAGCATGAGTCCCTTACTTGTGCTGGAGAGGATCTGCTCACACANAAGAAATTGTTCCTAATACCTAGCCTGACCGTCCCCTGGCAGAAAGTGGGGCCATCCCCTCTTGTCCCATCACTGTTACCTGGGAGCAGAGGCTGACCCCCCCTCACCACACCCTCCTGTCAGGGGCTGTAGAGAGCAATGAGATCTCTCTGAGCCCCCTCTGCCCCACACTGAGCCATCCCATTCCCTCAGTGCTCCTCATAGCTCTGTGCTCAGACCCTCACAGCTCCATTCCCTTCTCTGGGCAGCTCCAGGGCCCCCGTGTCTTTCTTGTCCTCATGTATAGATCTAATACCAGCTCAGTGCCCCAGATCTCAATGTCACAGTGAATGGGCATGGCCTAGCTGGACACAGTGTGATCCCTTTCCTTCCTGGCAGAGATCCCATGATGGTCAGCAGCAGTGGGGTAGTTTTCCCAGAGTAGTTACTATGTGAGGATTAACTGAACCTGAATGAATAAACTTTTCCTCTCTGTGAGGAGAGCAGCAGTCCCAGAGCTGTGGGGATGTGGGAGGCAGCCCACAGACAGGGCAGATGTGCACAGCTGGAGGGGACGAGGACCGGTCTGTGCTGGTAAGGGGCTGTGGCTCTGGCTGCCTTCAGGGTGCTGGGGGAACCCGCTGTTGCCACAAACATAAACAAAAACAAACAAGAAAAACAAAGCAAAAGAAACCACACAGGACTTCAGTAGCTCATATTTCAAAGCTGTTTTTAACTGATGGTGGAGGATGAAAGTGGAAATCCTACAATACTCAAAAATTAGAATCATTTTCCACTTTTTTCTTATCTGTCTTGTTATTACAGGGCTCAACTTATTCATTTACTCTCTGAAAGTACTTTGAAATGTGCCGGAGCTCAATGGTGAGATTTTTTAGGCTGTTTCCAAGACAGTAGTTTGTTGTTTTTTACTGGATCCTGACAGTTGGGAGCAGATGACTAATTTTCTTTTTGAGGTATTTGCACTGTGGGCGTATGGCATAACTCCCAAGACAGCAATTCAAGTGCTTCCACCCCATAAATACATTTTTACATTATACTCAGGTTAGTCAGGGAGTGAAGAATTTTTTTTTTAAATGAATGTAATTTAATAGGGCTGCCTAAGCCCAACACCTGAGAATCAAAAGAATTAAAAGCTATTTTGAGTGGAATCAGGAATTCTGGAAGGAATCAGGAGCGTCTGAGGTCGAGCGTATCTCCTGAATGTCTTTGTGCCTTTGTCATATCATCAAAAAACGAGAGGGATAATTATAATGTCAGCTCTGTATTCATAAGAACTCAGGGAGTTTGTTTGCTCACGAGGAGCAGCAGCTGCCCCGCGGGCTGGAGCTCAGCCTCAGCACTTGAGCAGTGTCAGGTGCGCGTCCCTCCCGTAGCGACGCCAGGACGAGGTCTGTGGCTCTGCCCCTTGCACTCTGAATCTTCTGCCTTTTGAATTAGGAAGGACAGCAACATGCAGGGTTTCCATGAAGGAGGGAAGGCAGGAGAAATGAGTCTCTGGTATTTTTTCATTACTTCAGAGTGAGGGAGCTTTCAGCGCAAGCTCAAATACTTTGTGTGCATTACACACATAAGCCTATGCCAGCTTATAGTAATAACTGTTATCAGCCACACTGTATGCAAACAGAAGAGCTTGTTTAAAATTCTAAGTACTACATGGTGGTATAAAATAAAGAATCATAGAATGGTTGGGTTGGAAGGGACCTCAAGGATCATCAGGTTCCAACCCCTCTGCTGCAGGCAGGGCCACCAGCCTCCAGATCTGGTACTGTCAGGCTGCCCAGGGCCCCATGCAACCTGGCCTTGAGCACCTCCAGGGATGGGGCATCCACAGGAGTTGCTGGCCGATGCTCTCACTGTTTGTGTGGTACTTGCAAGAAAGATGGGGGATTTTATGGAGAGGGAGAAACAGAAGGAAGGGCCTTGGAAGCACAGAGCTGTTTCTGTTCTAACTTGAACCAGCCTTTGCAGGTCACAGCACTTTCTGTTTTTCATTTCCCTACACAGCAGCAGTTTCAGATTTTACTGCAGTACAGGAGAATCGATAGAGAAGCAGTGCTGCGTTTGCCTGAGCTTTGTGCACAGGTGCTCAGAAAGGTCCCATCCCTGGAAATTTTCTCTGAGCTCATGCAGATGACAATGAAGTAAACAAATCTCTTCTCATTTAGCAAAGAAATGACCTAAGTCATGCCAGGTTGAACTATTCTGGAGTGTAAATTGCCTTGTTAATGTCAAATACCTCTGCTCATCTCTGCAGTCTGGTCTTTCTGGTGAATTATTACACCACGCTCAGTTTCTATCTCATCTTCTTAGGGACAACCAAGAGGGAAAAAAAAAAGATAGTGCTATATCAAATACAACACTGTTCTCTTCTAGTTTATTTATGCAACAAGTAACATGGTGAAAAAAATCCTCTTTGGTCCTGCTGCACAAATGTTATCAGTAAGGAGGGGTAGGCACAGCTGGGGGGGTCGGAGAAGTTCCCAGTGTCCGTGGAACAGCAGCTGCCCTGCAGCTGCCCCATGACACTGCCAGTCCCTGTCCTGCTGCTCAGTGAGAGGCAAAGCCAAACAGCCACAGCAAACTTCTGCAGAAAAGCTCTGAACAGTGCCCATTTATTGAAGTGCTCATTTCTTAAATGGTTGCGTAAAACATGGAAAAAAGGTTCAGTGACTGGGAAGAAAAACCAAGTACTGGCTGCAGACAGCGAGCTGCTGCCCGTGCTGGACTGCTCTGCATCTTTTGTTTATCTGTTTACTCATCTATCTTACTCTGTATTTGCAATGTCCAAAATGAAGTTACAAGTAAACACCAGATTTCCTCCAAGGTGTGAGCTGAGAGCAGTACCTAGACTTTGTGACTGAGGAAGAAGGCAGCAGTGATGCAGAGGTGGCACATGGGGCATGCACAGAGCTTTCCTGAGACCGACCTGCATGCTCACTGCTTAATTGCAGAACTGGGGGAGCCAGGAGCCCCAGCAGTTGAAAAGCAAACCACCCCTCTTCAGGCAAGCTTTTCTACTCAAACTGTCCATAGTCAAAATCCATTTTTCCCCAGTCAGGATGAAAGAACAGTGCAACTCGGGGTAAGCACAGAGGCTCACAGGTAGGCACCAATTAGAAATCTGGGGACTCATCTCTGGCAGAACGGACAGCAGTGACAGATGTGACATGATAAAGCTCATTTTGTCTCAGTTTTATATGACTGCATAGACGTGTGGCTCACTGCTCTCTCTTTGGATTCTTATACTACCAGGGTTCAAAATGCTGTTATTAAAGGATTACTCTAATTGTGTAAAGTGAAAACTGGTAATTCAGCACCTAAATAACATCCTCTTTTAAAGACTGATTTAGCTGAAAAACTCCTTGCAGGTATGTAATTTGGACAGCTCGTGACAGTTGGGAAGCCCTCCCTTATATCTGCAGTAATTCCAACCGATATATTTAGCAGGAAGATGACTCTGCTTACACTTTCTTTTTAAATCATTCATTGTAAGACTTCACTACTTCCAGATCCTAGCTGTGGAAGTTTGCTTTGTGTCCCTGTAGCTGATGTGATGTAAAGCCTTGAGCCTTGCTCCTCCAAAGCATGGAGTGCCAAGCAACCCTGCGGAAATGGGAGGGGGGGCGAGCGGTACTTTGTCTTGTTTTAAAAATCTGGTGAGCAGCACCCAGAGAGAAATCACATGGCTTTTCTGAACACTTGAAATATACAGGCACAGTTGGGAGAAACAGGAGTCTGTGCAGCTAACAGCTGGTATGTTTAGCAGAATGATTTATACGTTCTGAAACTTGGAATATTCCTACTGTCGATTTTGCAGAAAACAGAGTAAGCATTAAGATGGAATGACTGTTAAAAAGACATATTTTTTTTTAGTTTTATGCGTTATGGCTTTTTATATTTTATGTTCTTTTATGTTTTATGTGTTGCCTTTTTTTTTTTTTCAGGTTTATGTTTATCCCACATCCTGAATGTTCCTAACAGTTCACTTTTCATTTTTGTCCATCAGTGTTTGCTTGACGAAAATCTCCTGTCGCTGTGTTCCTGGGCAGGGTCAGTTCCTTGCCATAAGCCAGCTGCTATGGTTGGGGTATTTAACGCAGCGCTCTGTATGCGGTGCAGTGCAGGGCTGTTCTGAATACCCATGTTCCAGGGATGTCTGTGAGCTGTGGAAGTTTGCCCTTGCTTTTTATCCACCTTGACAATGTGACCTGAGGCTCTGATCATGAGTGACAGAGCAAGTTTTTCCAACTGTGACCGAAAAAAAAGTCATAAACAACAGATGAATCCTGTCAAGTTTGGGAGATGTGTGAAACACAGTCGTACTGCACTGCGAAGTGCACGTTACATGGCCCTGCAGATCTGACTCCAGATTGGTTTTAGTGACCTAATTCGAACAGTGCAATAGGAGGTTGCTCCTTGAGTGATACTGGACCTTGCCGTGATCAGTCTGTTTGCTGTCGTTTGGGATTATGGAGAGCTTTAAATGCGAGGCCTTAAGGATGGTTATGTGGGCTGCCAACATGTACTGAGATAGTCTCCATTAGGAAATACACATTATGCTGAATTTTATACACTTCTGAATGATATGGTTATACAGAATTTTGTCCTGGGAACAGTGTGCCAAGCTGTGTCAGTGTACAGCACGCTGCTCTGCCTGCTTTGTGCTGGGGGAAAGGCTGGCAGCACCGGGGCACTTGATGAGAGGGCACGTGAATGGACTCCTGTGGGGTCCTGCTGCTGTCAGGGAGGGATGAGGGAGCAGCTGAGTGGTGGCTGAGGGGTGAGCTGCAATGGGGAGAGGAGTGCAGAGCAAGGGGGGAGAACCTGCCGTGTCCACCTGCAAAGAATTAGTCCTAGAACTGCTTTTGGGAACTGACATCAGAAAGTCCAAGTTTTCATGGAATGCACGTCAAATTTATAGTTTATGTCTGAGTTTATGGAATGCAAAGTTTATAGTGATACACCTTTTGGGCACTGCCAGAAGTTTCGCTCTTCAGAACTAGAATTAGCTGTGCATTTCCGAAAAGAGAGGGAGCAGTTGCATGAATGGCTGTAAGAAAAGGAAGAGAGGTGGTGTTGGAAGTAGAAAGTAACAACTGCTACTGATTTAGTGTGAGTTTGCACTGCAGCAATAGAATGCGTCCCTTGAAGACTGATGTTTGTGGGAACAGCAGGAAAAATGATTTATATTCATAAATCACATATATGTTTCTTATAAATATATATATAAATATTCAAAACTACTGTTTTGAATCACAAGATCCATGGAGCACTGATTTGTCAGAAATTATTTCTTCTCCCTGACTACGAAGATGCATCTGAAGAGGTTTTGTGTCTCTGCCACAGCAAGGTGAGTTGTTACCATCTCGATGTCGCGGTACATCGAGTTCAGGAGAGGTCTGTAAACAGTGCGAACGCTGAAATATGACAAATGCAGTTACGGTAAAGATGTTCAGAAAGAGATTTAGGAGATGGTCTTAGGTAGGGCAACAGCCAGAATGGATCTGACAGCTCCAGTGGACAGCCAGAACAGCTGTGTGTGAAGATCCTACAGGGGAAGTAACATCTAGTCATCGTAGCCCTGCTCTCCAAAGGACTGCTGGCATTGTCCTGAGCCTTGGCTGCATTAATATGGGGCACGACGCGATGCTGTTAGTGCATCACAGCCAGAACTGGCTGCATTCTTCCTGGTTTCCCTATCTTCATTTGCAGTGCAGCTGCCTTCTTCTTTGAAGCTTATCTACAGATTGCTTTCCTCCATTTCCAGGTTTTCTCTTGGAAACAATTTTCTTAAACTTTACCTATGTGCTATGTCTGTAATTGAAAAAGCAAAATAAAACCAAAGAGGTAAAAAAAAAAAAAAAAAAAAAAAATTTCCAAACAAAACCATGTCACATCATTTCTGCAGCCAGCACGTTATTTCCAAAGGCTGTTTTTCAGAGGTTGTATATTTGTAAGCTTTTTGAGCTTACCATTCTCCTTAGGTGAAATAAAGAACTCGCCTGTAAGAGCACTGGCGTGTGTGTAGGTGCATTGAGTTAGACAGCAGAGGTTGTTACTGCCTTTATTTGCTCTCTCCCCTTCGTCT
Organism: Penelope pileata; assembly: GCA_013396635.1. NCBI lineage: Eukaryota > Metazoa > Chordata > Aves > Galliformes > Cracidae > Penelope > Penelope pileata. The sequence goes on along the minus strand of WBMW01004557.1, from coordinate 885,178 downwards.
GAGCTGAACAGCCAGGCTGCACTTGGAGTGGCTTCTGAAAAAGGAGCAAAGCAAACAATCTGGGCAATAATTGCTTTGGCTATCTGACTTTCATTTTTCATCGGTCTTGAGTCAGGATAAGTTTATGTTCAGCTCTTGTGATCCTGAGGGCGACTGCTTGCAGTATGTGTTGAAACAGAAGTAGTGGGGTGAGTGCTGTCTGCACTGGGTGAAGCCCTCCTCTCCCCTTTGCTTTAAAGGTCTGTGCAAACACACGTGGTTTTGCTTACCTTTACTGCTTAGAAATGATAATAGGACACCTAAATATCCTGTACTCATTGGAAGGATGTGTGAAATTGCACTTAAAATCCATCCATGAGATCGTATTCTTTTAAAACCTCTTTGAAGGAGCTCTCTGAACTGCTGCTGTTGTCTGGGGCTGCTACTTTTTATGTTTGCTGAGAGCTCTTTAAATTCCTGAACCGCCGTCTAATAATAAATGAATATAAACGATCTCTGAAACAGGTTCATTTAACTGTTGTCTGCTACGTAGTGTTTGGCCTGGTAGAGTCAAAACACTGTGACTCATTTCTGTACAGCAAATTGAGTACTTTGTTTATCAAAATTACTGATTTATTGCATAATGAGAAGGGCCTTGATTACTGTTACTTTTCATGGTAAGGATTTAAAAGGGAAGGTCATTGGTGTTCTCCCGCTGCAAAATATTTTTGATTCTCTGTTCACCTTCTGAGTACTTCACTGTTACATATTTCATATGCAGTACCATAGACTTTAAAATTAGTGACTTCTGTTTTGCTTTCACTCCTGTTGACTTAGTGAGGCTCCATACAGGTACACGGAGCAGAATTTTGGCTTGCTTCATTGAAGGCACTGTATCTGAATACAGGCAAACAAACGTCTGTGGCTGTTATAGATTGCTAATGGTTTGCTAGAAGATAAAGCAAACATAATTCAGAGCAAATAACTTGTGTTGTGAAGCTGTACTGTATATCATGTAATATTCAGTATTTTTCCCCCTACTTGGAGCTGGAAGTCCAAATGGAAGCTGTAGCTCTGCTGCTTTTGCTCATGCATGACTTAAAGGTTATTTAATGCCCTTGGCTATGATGTAATTTTTTCTGTTGTTGTTGAGACTTCTGAATTGTAAGATATAATCACTATTTTTCCAAAATTTTATTAAATAGTGATGCATGCAAGAAATGTACAGTTTTAATAATCATCTCTAACTGGGGGGTGTGGATGTCACCAGGTAGCAGTAAGGGTTTCTAACCCATCCCTGGACCTCTGACATGCTGGTTAGATAGCTTTAATGCATTAAAGCTATGCTGCACCTGAAGGTAAGAGCTGCGTTTCCTGAGGGCCCAAACTTTGCATTCTGTGGCCAGCAAACTGGGGCACAACCCTCGGTCAGAGCAAAGAGAGATCGCGATGCATGCTCAGAGCAACGGGAGCCCTCTGCTTCTTGTCCTGGCCTCCTCCCGTTTTTTCAGCTGCTTTTCAGCAGAGCTGAGTGCTGGATGTTGTAGCTAATTGCAGATAATGTAGTACTGACATTTTGAAGAGTATACATGGATGATGTTCACCCAAAGGATGATACTGCTATCTTCAGAGATGCTGATACAATTTTGCTGGCACGGACTCATTTAGTGATGAATTGCAGTAATAGCAGTTCAAGACCTACAGCATATTAGTGAAAATGAATCCACTGAGCACTCGTCCCATGGCACCACAACAGCACTTAAAGAACACTGATTTTCTTGAAGGGAGAAAAATCTGATTGAGAGAGTTAACTGGTTTTTTTTTTTCCTCTTTTCTTTCCTTTTTTTCTTTTTTTCCTTTCTCGCCAGCAGTGCATTATTTGTGTTTGTTGATGTGTGCTTTAAGGTATTTAATATCCATAAGAAAACCAGTCAAGTGCCATAAACACAGAACACTGGTTTTTGGTTTTGTTCCTGGCAGACTTGTATAATACTAGAAGCTGAGATGAAGCAGTAGTAATTCTTTCGTTTTCTTGTTATAAACTGACCTAGCAGGAGTCAGGGGCTATTAAAGGAAGAAATGTCAACATGCTGAAATTGAGAAGATATGTGATGGTTAGTATACACAGTGGTTGGTCCCGGTGGCAAAATGTTGTAGAAATGAATGCAGTAATTGGCAAGAATTATTAGAATAAAAGGATAGGGCAACCTATTATTGAAGTAGTTGCCTAATTTGAGGGAAATAAGGATAAAGATATGCTTGGAGTTGGTTAATAACGCACTGGTGCTTTGTGTGAGAACAGAGGGTTCTTTCAGCTCTGGAATATGCTCTGTGCAGAACAGAAATGTCCCAGGCTTAATGCTGGGCTCCTCTGTGCATCTCCTTTTAGATTTCTCAGGTCTCAAGCTAAATGGATCTGGAATACAGGAATTCCTAAACCAGGAGAAAATATACAAGCATGCATCTCTCTCCTTTCCTCCTTCACCATCCCCACACCCTTCGTGTCTGGCTGGGAGGAATGCCTCTGGGACATGCCGAGGGCATGCAAAGGGAGAGCTGGAAGTCTTCTCTGCTCTAAGTTTTAAGGCGATGCCTTTGAATGCCCTTGTATTTAAAACAAACCTCCATCTGAAGTCTTACTTTGATTTGTAGATATTTTGCCTCCAGTTTTTATAATTAACCTCCACTGCTGGTGTAACTGCCACTGGTTATGATTCTGCAGTTAACATCAAAGAATCAGTAATAACATCTTAATTGCTTCTTCCACACACCAGAACATGTTTGAAATGAGTTCAAAACGTGATGTATCTTTAGGTGGTGGGGAAGGACCGTTTCACCATTGCCAAGTAACCTATGGGGAAAAAGCAAAGGAGCTAAATAGGCTCTTTGATCAAACACAGTATAGCCTTGCAGGCTCTTACACAGAAGTCTGCATGTAAGAGGCAGTACAGATATTGTGAAGAACTGGGGCTCATTGGTAGTTTTAGGGCTAATACAGGCTACAGCTTTGCCTGGTTGGCAGCTTCAGAAGAGTTACTTGAACCATTGGTAGTATGAGCAAGACCTCTGCTGTGCTGAGGGCATGGATACCATCGTAAAGCTGGGAACTTGAAATGGGTCAGTTCATGGGAGGGCAATTAAAAACAAGTATTTTTGGGACCTGTCGTTCTAGTATCCTTGGGAAAAGATAAAAAAACTGATATGTAAGTGTACGGAGGGAGCACTGCTATTTATAGCAGGTGACTTTGTGAGTAAATGTGTGTTTCACACATGGAGGGTTCTAGACAATCAGATCATGAGTTTTGATGAAGAAATGTTTTTGTATGTTTTGTGATTTGGCAAGCATCATATCACTTCTTCCAAATTCTCTTGAAGTTTTTAGAAATTAATGCGGTCAGAGAAATACTTTTTCTGAATAACTAAAAAAATAAATAAATCTGTGTGTGTTGCTTTCAGCTGGACCAAGAAGCTTCCCAGCCCAATGATCCAGGAACTGACACAATATTTCAAAACACTGCAACCAGGTCGAGAACCAACTAAAAATGCTAAGGTTGTGTTAACAAAATTGTCCAACCGGTTATTTTCTTTAATGAGAAACATTTTCAAATCTTAGGGTTAACCAGGCATTTTCCACATTGCTAAAGAATTAAATTAAAAATCTAATAGATGTGGTTTTGACTGAAATTGAAGTCCATGCTGCCTTAAGTAGCAAGACTCACTGGTTTCTGACTTAAAAATCCAGATTTCTTCTGACAATCATAACTTAATTAACGGTTCATGTACATTGAATAAATACTAGCAACTCTGAAGTTGCTAGCAAGTCTGAAGAATGCTTCAGATAATGCAGGAAACATGCTGGGCTCTCCTGGTAAGGACTCAATTCTGGGCTGTGTTACAGTGACCATTGCTTGTAATGCATTAAAGGCTGATTGAAGCTACGTAAGTTAGGGATAAACAAAACTTTTTCTTTTGTCCTCAAGAGTTTAGCACGTATAGAATAGTATGAACACTACGAAGAAGACTTGATACTCCATGTTTTCATTTAATTTTTTTAAAATTGTCAGAAAGTGAAAGCAAAGCAAACAAAATTCATATGCTATTAATGGAATTATATCAAGAGTTATAATACTATCCCTTTATGTTATCGATGTAAGTTCTTACACAGGATTTTTCCTACTGTTCCTCATGCCATGTGAGTACTGTGACCAACCCAAGCTGCTGGTGTAAAGCACTCCCATTAATCCTATTTAGGAGGAGCTCCTTCCATGCTCCATAGGAAGCTGTGCAGCAGCTCGGTGCCAGCCTGGGCATAAATTCATTACACCCCATATATTTTGAGCCGTAAAGATACTGTAGGTCTTTCACTACATGACTGCCTGATTACATTCTGCTACAACATGCAGATAGCAAATCAGTTAATGCTGTTGGCAGGTTTCTCTATGACTCCCAAAGCAGCAAAACCATGTACACCTGAGAAATACGAAATGTAACCTCATGCTGTGCAGAGGGGCACGGGACTGCTGATGGGAATTTACAAGAGCAAATTTCAGGACTGAAAAAGGCATTTAAAGCAGCTTATACTCACCCTTCTCTGTGAGCTTCTCCTTTCTCTAGTTCCTGTATAACACCCAACAACACTTTTATGGTTTCCTGACTAGAGCTGATCAAATTTTCCATCATCTGAAGCTGCGCTTTCAAGTCCACAACTTCCGTGTGAGGCACGATTTGTTGGCATTCCTCGCTCAGGGCGACGGCGGCCTGGCAGGGCTGCCCGCCCTCCATGGGCGCCACGTTGCCCTGAAGCGTTGACTCGCTACATTCGCTGGCCCGGCACTGCGCCTGCGACGAGCAGGCCGCCGCGTCTCCCGCCTGGGCCTGAACGCCATTCAGGTGCACGGTCCTCTTTTTGTCCTCCTCACCCGCCGGGCACAGCGACCAGTCCGGCTCGGGCTGCGAGGCCTCCGGGCCGCCCGCCGGAAGGTACACGGTGGCCACTTCTGTCTTAAACACCCTCCCGTGGAGGGGCTGGGCGGGCTCCTCGGCTCCCGGCTCCTGCTTGCCTTTGCCGGGTTCGGCCGCGTTGAGGAGGCCGCAGCCGTGCAGGTCACCGCCCTGCCAGGCCCAGGCCTCGTTGGACCCCGCGCTCGCCCTCTCGCCCACGTGGGAGATGAACTCGGCCGTCTGCAGGCTGCTGGCCTTCCTGCCCCACTGGCTGCCCTCCTCCGAGCTCCTGCTGTTCTTGTCCTTAATATCTATTAGAAATCCGTTGTTTTCACTCTTAAAGGTGTCACCGGTTGAGGCGCTCTTAATGATATTCCCTTTTTTCCGGTCCAAAGGAAAGGTCTGGTAACACTTTTTGAGATCCGGAGATGTCTGGACTCCTGTGCTCTTGGTGACGTTGGGGATCGACCTCCGGGCAGGCACCGTCATGTACTTGCGATACGCCGTTTTGTAAGAAACGGGCTTGGCTTCTCGCTTGTCTGTATCCTGGGTGGTGGAGAGCTGCTTGTCCCGCTGCTCGTTCTGGGCCTCGCAGATATCCTTAAATCTCACCTGCAGGGCTTTGTTGCGTTTCTTTATCTGCCGGTTGGGATCCAGTGCATATTTCATCTCCAAAGCGAGCGAAGCCGCGGGCTCAACTTCGCTTTCCGACGTGGTGAGTAAGCATTTGCCGGGCTCCTTACTCACCATGATGCCTGCATTGAAAACAGTTCAAAAAGCCTTTTGTTACAACAGAACTACTCGCTTCTCCCAAAACTTGCAATATTTGAGCTAATTTCCTGTGTTCTCCCTGCAGTGACTGGCACCCATAACCTTGGTGCTCGATTCTCTTAATTAAGTCACAGTCCTTCCTGTTAGATGTTGGGCGTTTGCTAGAGGTATCACACTGGCATTATTTTTTACAGTATACTTGCTTACAAAACACCGTTCCCCTGTGTAACATAGTCTGCATCCTTGCAAGAGGTTTCTTTAATTTCTCATGATCTGGGTTTTTTTTAAAATCTACCTCACAGCTAAACCTAAAAGCTGGATATGGATGAATTACTAGGTTGGTACTGCTGTATGCATAAACTCTGTGATCTAGGGAAGTTTGTGGAAGAAGTCAGCAGTGTAAATTAACTTCACTTCAAATGCAAAACAACCCACTTTTATGAGAAGTGCTAATATACCTTTGTAATAGAGCTTCTTAGCCCAAAAGATCCTAAAGCACTAAAAAGAAAAGAAAAAGAAAAAAAAAATCAACAAAAAACCACGATGATGAGTCACAGCAATGACTTAATCTCCTATTGAAATATGAGCACCTCCTCAAGGATGAAAAGATGTCAACTGCTTAGCACAGAGCAAGAAAAAAAACCTCCAACAGCTCTATCTCTGCACATATCATGTGGGATCTGTAGTAACTGGATGGTTAAGACCTCATTTTTACACTTCATTTGAAGTTGTCATTTTTAGTCTCCTATTGCACAAATTTCTCCCTAATGCTGAGATTTACTGAATTAGCAAATTCTCACTTAAGCCAAGTATTCTGCACGTATCTCCTATTTAAACACTGACGTACCTTTGAAGAGACTCAGGGTACAATATAAAATGAGTAACGGGACTTTCAGGTATGGTATTTGAAATACGTTTTTGATTAAAATTCTTCTATTAAATAAAAAATCTGAAACTCTTGAAGAGTTAAGTGCCACAATAGGGTATATTTTACAAAATCAACTCTGGTTCTAGTGAATCCTCATGACATGGCTATATTAGTTTTAATTTAAGAAAACGTAATAGGTTATTTTCAATGGTGAAACAAATGTTTGGTGTTATTTTAAAAAGTAGTTATAACCCTAGGAGTTTTTGTTAGGACACCCAAGAATGTATGGCAGACAACCTGTATACTGCAAGGTTGGGCTTCTGGGTTATCGAATTGCTTTCAAAAGTTTCATGCAAATGTGTCCCTAGTTAATTTTTTATCATATTTTACATCCCTAGTTCATGCAATTTGCAAACAAGTAACTGAGGTGTCCTGTGTGATCTCCCTTTTTCTATCGAATTTGTCGCATTCAGGTAGCGGTGAGTGAGAAGTGGTCATTTTAGAAGGGGAAGTTTCAATTTGAATCTGTATGATGCAGAAGAAAGTTGGTAAAGAGAACAAAAAGGGAGAAAATTCCGGACAAAAACATTCAAGCAATGGCATCTTAGATTGCTAGATACTAGTTTTCAAACCAAGTATGTATGTATGTGTAACATAGTACGTGATACCAGCACGAGCAAGCCCCTCTTGTTATGGGGAAAAAGAGATTGTAAATTGGTACTGCTGGAGGGAGGCCTAATGATAAAACTGAAGCTGACTCTAGTACTTTGTGCTGGGGTACGTGAGTGAAAGATCATCTGTCCATATGCCTGTAATATATGATGTACAAAGGCAGATAAATCTTTGCAGAAAGAAGTGAACTGCATAGGAACGTTAGGAAGTTTGTGGTCCAGTTTAAACTAAGTAAGAGTGCAGTCGTGCTGTGTATAGAATGTTAGTATCCTATACTGGTTGTTTGGGAGTCTCTTTTAATTACATTACTGTCTGCAGAGTGAAGCTATACCTTTATTTGATACACATTCTGTAGACAGAATCCCACTGGTTCACATTTTCCAAAGGCAGTGATGGTTGAAATGTATCCATCAAAAGGTGGGATTTTAGAATTCTTTATTGAATACTGAAGTGCTTAATAAGATATAAACCTGTGCACCCATCAGCCTGTCATTTTGACATTGTGGCTGAAATATGTAGCTAGAGTCTAAACAAAAACTCTGCACTTTCATAACTGCAGAACTACTGGAAGCAAGTCTTCTGTAACTCATCAATCTGGTGCATCAATGGTTTTGCCCCCAAAGTGAATACAATAAAACAACAGCCATCGTATTCAGTAGTTTTCAACTCTGCTAATGTGAGTTCTTGCATTATTAAGAAATGTTACAAAATATGAAATCATGCATTAGAAAGATGTGAAATATGTCTGAAATACAGGAATTGTGCCTGAAGAGAGGACACATTTTTACCTATAAGAGGCTTATAAAAATGATTGTTACATCTGGAAGTCACTAAGACAAACATCTAAGATTCCTTAGAGCTATCAGCATTCCTGGAGTAGTGGGCTTTCTGGCACTTTGCCAGTGGATCCTCCTATAAAATAACATTTATTATAAAGTATTGCCTTGATATTTTATTAGTGTACATCCAAGCTGTCAATTTTCATATGATTTGGGACACTACTTCACCCCATAATCTTTGGGAATGGCAGATCACTGGGTCTGTTCGGAATGTCTTAATAGGCAGAACTAATGGAGTCCCTAACCCAGGTGAAACCTGGAGCCTGGTGATATTCTACAGAATTGAAATAGATAAATGGAGCACTCTGTTCATGTCGCAGTTCATTTTAAGTGTGCTCTTAACAGCCAAAAATTGATTCTTCAAAAGTGCTTGTTTCTCTTTCCCAATGGCACAGGCCTGATTGATTTAGCTAACCTAGAGTTTTCTGTTCCCTCTAGTAGCTTGGACTAATAATTTTATCAATATATGTGACTAAGAGTGACAACAACCAAAAGAACTACATTTTTTTTTGAACTTTTGCTTATTTTTCAGTGTCTCCAAGGTGAACTGTATGCGCACAATTGAAAGCAGAACAACTGACAGAAGAGTTGGTTTAGAGTTAAATTTTTAACACAGAAAAGTTTATATAATACTTCTTTGTCTTGTTCCATTTATGTTTTGGGCAAGGTGTTGAGTTCAGTTTTGGTTTACTTAGACAATACAGTGTACTCTTTTCAGGATCCCGTTTGACCACTCCACCCGTATTTGAGATCACACAGAGCTAGAGGTCTGCCTTCTTTCCACTAAATACAGTACCAAAATTCACGTTGATTTCATGGGGAACAGGAGCATGCCATGGGCACAGCCTGGACCTGGACTTGTCAAGGAATCCTCACTGTCACCTGTTTCCTTTCCCCACACATGTATCTGTGATTCTGCTGCTCGTTACCCAACTGTAGCATCTTCTGGAATACAAGGAGAGGCTGGCATACGTAAAATGTACAACTGTAAAATGTGATACGAGTAAAACTTGGATTTGTTACAAAATTACAGAGATGGAGATACACAACTTGCATGAGTACACAAAGTCTGTGGCTCACTCTGTCACGGGGCGAGGAAAGGCTTTGGATTTCTATTTCAGCTGCAGATGCCAGCAGAGAGAATATATTTAAACTTTTTGTCTACACTTACCCTAAACAAACCCTAGTTGGATGTCATGATTTGCTAAGCAAAATATTTAATAATCACAGAGCTTATTTTTCAGTTTTTAGCCTTGATATGTTTATAAACTCCTGACTGTTGCCTTGTTTAAATATGGAAGTAAACTATTAAATGGTAACAATAACAATAACGTGATATACAGAGAAGCCTTAGTACAAAATCTTCAAGGTAAATCATGGAAACCACCTTGTTTGTTCAGTTAAATAAATGCCTCCCTTTCTATCCTTCATTTAGGGATGCTGCCTAGACTTCCTCCTCTAGGTTCAGCAGTGGCTCTGGCCATTTCTATACAGAAGCCCTATTTTATTTTATAAGGTTGATGCCTCAGTCAGGAGGAGCAGTGGGTTGCCAGCAGTCCTGTGCAAGTGTGTCTCAGTAGGGAGCACGTAGGTCCAGAAATAAACCTTCCACGGACCTCCACTCTTAATCCAAAACTCTTCCAAGTCACTGCACTATACAGTGAATTATACTGTTGAATTTCAAAATTGATTTTTTGAATGCAGGAAAGTTACCTTGTAATTTCAATTTGATTTCTATCACTTTGATGACACAGAAATGTATTTGAAGTGTTAAACGTATTAATAAACAAGGTGGACTTGAACTTCCCAATCTCCAAGGGCAGATGAGAGCACAGATGCCAGTCCATGTGTTTCCAGGCCCAGTAAAGGCATTGGAGATGTAGCTGTAAACTTCTGTGTGCATATTAAAAGCACAAAGGTTTCTGTGCATGTATTTAATAGCTTAAAGAAAAATTAACACAAGGGATTGCAAATGATTGGACTTTACTGTGTATAGGAAAGGTCAGTGGTGACTTACAACTTTTTTAGGCTTCTGAAGGCTGTATTTTCTCATGAGAAATCCTGCCCTGCATACCATTTTTATGCATCTAAATCTAATCATAAAATTTAATATTGTATATTTTTTTTTCAAAAATGATTTGTTATCTGTAAGTTGTCTAGTTAGTGCGTACATCGTCTCTAATCTATCACTAAAAATAGGCACTTGAAAGAAACTTGGATTTACTTCTTATAAATGAATGCAAGAGGGAAGCCTGTTCTAGGTAAATTCTGAATATACCACGGTGTAGGCCAGTGATAGCAAGCTGAGGATATTTTACATGGAATCTAAACACTTTTCTTAATATTGTGTTTAATAGGCTGCCTGTGATAATATGTTTTTATTTCTCCCACTTCCACACATTGTGACTTCTAACTTTTTAGGAGCATTTTCAGTATTTTAAAAGGAATCCAATTGTTGGATTAACTGACCATGTTGTCATGACACAAACTTAAAAAAATCATAGAATCATAGAATGGTTCAGGTTGGAAGGGACCTTAGAGATCATCTTGTTCCAACCCCCCTGCCATGGGCAAGGACACCTCCCACCAGACCAGGTTGCCCAGAGCCCCATCCAGCCTGGCTTTGAATACTTCCAGGGAGGGGGCATCCACAACTTCTCTGGGCAACCTGTTCCAGTGTCTCACCACCCTCACAGGGAAGAATTTTTTCCTTATATCTAATCTAAATCTACGCTCTTCCAGTTTATAACCATTACCCCTTGTCCTGTCATTACCTGTCGTTGTAAAAAGCCCCTCCCCAGCTTTCCTGTAGGCCCCTTCAGGTCCTGGAAGGCTGCTATCAGGTCCCCCCGCAGCCTTCTCTTCTCCAGGCTGAAGAGTCCCAACTCTCTCAGCCTGTCCTCGTAGGGGAGGTGCTCCAGCCCTCTGAGCATCCTCGTGGCCTCCTCTGGACCCGCTCCAACAGCTCCACATCCTTCTTGTGTTGGGGGCCCCAGAACTGGACACAAGACTCCAGGTGAGGTCTCACGAGAGCAGAGTAGAGGGGCAGAATCACCTCCCTCGACCTGCTGGCCACGCTTCTCTTGATGCAGCCCAGGATGCGGTTGGCTCAAAAATAATGTGGTAATGACCTAAATACTAATGAGTAAAGTCCAATAAACAAAACTGGACTGATAAAGAAGAAATCTATTGGAAAATACAAATGATCTTAGCCAGTTACTTATCGTTAGTTGTTTGCAGAAACGTTTTCTATGTTACAGATTTTTAGAGTTCTAATACGCAGGTATGAGGGTAAAATATGACTTCCAGATACATTTGAGGCACGACCCATTTTTGTGGTTTAAAAAGTACAGATGGCTATTAGGGAAAAAACCACTACGCCTAGTGACATACAAAACTGACGTGGTAGAGCAGTCTGTCTTCCTTTTATCAGAATTGTTCATGTAGAATAATAGAGTTAGCAGTGCTGGTAAATGTCAAACCAATATTTTTTTAAAAAATCTGTTCTGAAACCCTTAGGCATTGAACTTGAATTTTCTCTCTTGAACTTCCTTAGTCACTGCTCAATAGTGAATTCATTCTTATTGCTGCATTTATATATTCTGTATTTTATCAAGCAGAGGGCAAATTGCTGTAGCCTTGTAATCTTCCTGTTTTGAGAAGTTTGTACCACTTCAGTGAATTACAGAGCATTACTACCATTTGCCTAACTCATGCTTTTCACTCCGTGGTCTGGAGATGCTTTGAGATGTTCCACCTACATTATTGCTGAGTGCCAGAAAAGAAAGCTTATGTGTGCTCCCTAGCAAAATTACAGTTTGTAAGGGGGGGAGGAGTTGTTCTGTCTTCACTGAAAAAAAAAAAAATTGTAGGTTCTACAGAAATGGACTTGAAACTGCTGACTAAAAGCGATGGTTCATCCTTTAGGTGCGTTCTCCTGCAAGATCCAGCTTTGGGGCGCATTGCTCTGAAATAACGTTTGGGAGCGTTGTGATGGTTGGTAGCACAATTTCCAGAAACAATCAGGCAGTTGGGCTCGATGATCTCTGAAGGTCCGTTCCAACTGAGCTATTCTGCCTATCGATCATCTGCTTTCAGTGATGACACGTGATGGCTTCATAATTGCCTTGAAAGTCTTCCTTTGGAACGAGCAGGATCAGGTGGCATTTGATTCTCCTTTTTTTTTCTCCCACCTATTGGTGGGCTCTGTATGAATGATATATAAAAACTGCATCCTACCTAATGGCTGAGATGGACTATAACTGCCTTAAAATGCTTTTACAGCTAAGTGGCTACAAATAAGATGTATGATTTAAGGGGCCTGTGGCATTTTAGACAGGAAAGTTATATGTTGCAGGATAAACTATTTAAAATTTCCTTACAACACAAAACAATTTATCTGCATACACAAGCTGATGCATGTTATCTTCTACAGTGCTGATGTCTGCTATGTGTTCTGAAGATGGTTTTTTAATATTACTTAGATTTTGATGCTGCCTATACTGACACGTGCACAAGGACAAAAGTTACCCATTGGTGGTGATAAAATTCTGTACAATAAGATGTGCAGGATTTTCCCCTCAGATGCCTGTGCAACGAATATTAATGCTAATAAGAGATTTGCACTTACATAATACAGACCCCCATGGTTTGAGTTGATAACTATTTACCTCCTATCTTTTGACATTGAATTTGTTCCAATATTCCCTGTCAGTTTGTAGCACTCATAGAGTTGTTATAATATCAAACGTTTGCTAGAATTTACTGTACTGGAAAAAATAACAGCACCAATACAAGAATTATGCTTATTTTTCTTTATGTGTTATGCAGCTATTGCTTCCATAAAAATCTGAGGAAAGGTTTATTAGCATTATTTTGCCATGTAAATCTGTGCAACTCTTTCAGTGTTACAGCTGATATTCGTAGTACGAGGATGTTGCTGAGGATGTGTTGCTAGGAGAATTGCAAATAGTTCTGCTTCTACTGTACTGTCTTCCCGGAGTCCAAAAGGCAGTGTGCTTCCACTGCAAGGCTTTTTCATTTTTATGGCAGTTTCTGTTAAATAATTTAAGTAGCAAGCTGTTAAAATAGGAACTTAAGGACAGTTGCTTATCTGCGTTATTGTTTAATACTAACCTTTAATTGTTCTCAGTAAACATCAGGAATGTTTGTGGGTGTTCAGAGAAAAAAAAAATACATTAAATGCATCAAATGATGACAGGAAAAAGCAGATCTGCTCCTGAGCTGGAGCTCACAGGTTTGCCAAATGGTCAGACCTCCAGACAGAGCCATCTGGGCTCCGGGGAACGAGAACATCTTGACTGCAAGCATCTGCACCAAGTACAGTTTATCTTCTTTCTCGTCTTAGCTTTTCAGATGTTGGGTGGGTAAGGATGAAAAGCTGGTCAGTGGGGCAGAGCATCAGTCAGCTCGCTGTCAGCTCCTTCTGGCTGGACTGTGGTCACCTGCAGACAGACACGGTGCTGGAGGATGCGGTTGGGTAATGTAGGGCTAAAACCTGACATCTTGAGCAGGGTATGAACTGGTGAATAACATCGGTCTAGGAGATTTGTACTTGTCACCGGGAAATACATGCCATGTAATTTTCACCTTTGTGAGGAGGACACCTGTGAGCAGCTTTGAGTTTGAAGCAGGTGCTGGTTCTGGCTCTGCTGTAGCTGTAACGTGTCAGTGAGCACTCAGGCCGTGAGCCTGACGGTGGGGAAAGGAGAGGTGCACAAATCACTCTGACTCCTGCAGCAGGAAAGTGTGGTACAGAAATGAGTGCTGGCTACCTGAAGAGTGATGTTTAATTGCTGTACTGCAAGTGAATAATACTCCCTCGTGTAAAGTTTCTTTCTCGTTCTACAAAGCTTTTGAAATGATGGGAAGGAAGAGTCAAACTCTGTTGTGCGGTGAAGTTGTGTTAAATTTGAACATCAGCACAAAAGCCCAACATCTCCAATCCCCAAGTCCCGAATTCTCCTCAAACAGGAGTAATGTGGAACAAGGTTTGGAGTTGATGGGCAGCACAGGTGCCAATGGCTCATTCCAGGTCACCAGAGAAAATGGTTTTGGTTCAGTGTGGAGAATGAAGGGGAAAGCAATGAGAGCATGCAGGGATGGTGCAGAGCTGTAAATTGCCTCCAGGTTTCATGAACCCGTGAGACAACGTGGAGGAAGATGCTGCAAAACATGCTGGTGTTGTAGCATGGGTTATTTGTGGTATGGATGATTAGGATGCACATTAAAATAATAATTAAATATCTTCTCAGGGATATTGATATGGCCCTTTTGTCAGTTTGAGTTATATACTGTGCTTATCTGAAACTGGAGGATTGTGGCTGCAAAGTCCCCTATTATTAATCGGAACTGCCTGAATAACGCTCTAGGCACCAGAATTGCCTCCTAGTCAGATAATTTGCATCATTTTTATTGTGGCTTTGTGTGTTTTTATACTCACACAAAGTGTGAATGCAAGAATATAACACATTTTTCTCACCAGCTTGCGCAGCTCAGACTACTAAAATACACAGATTCATCTTGAATGGAGAAACTTAGGCCCAGCCCATGGAAGGGATCCATGATCCCAGGCAGTGCAAGCATAATTTCTTGCTGAATTACTCTCTTCAGCATGGGGATGCTTTATCTGTTCCTTTGTCAGCCCCTCAGAGATACTGCAGTATCTTATTTGCTGATAGCCTTGATACACAAAAATGTATTAAACTGATCCACAACTTAAATTTCTTTACTCGCCGCTCTCTCCTCACTTCTGATTGTATTTGCAGAAGAGAATAATGAATGTAACAACAGAACGGGCATGAACAACCAATTACCAATGATTTGAAGGAGAGACTGGGCTTGCTGTAAATGTTTCTTATTTACATATAAATCACAAATGGTATTGATCTGATTGAATTCTCTCTTCATCCTCCTTTTTCCAAGGAGAACTAACAAGACCCGAACCACCTTCCGTGTTCTAACTTTACAATGTAGTCCTGAAGCTACCCAGTGCTTCAATAGTTTGATATTAAGCAGCAACAGCAACAGCAGCCCTGGCACGAGCGCTCTCTGCCATGGTTTTGTGGGCAGCACAAAGCAGGACCACGTTCCTGCTGTGGTTAAGCTGTGGCTGTTCCCACCACCGCCTACCTGGGCTCTCCTATCTGCACTGTGTGCTTCTCCCTGACATCTGCCCCGACTTCTGAGTCCCACTGCTCTGGTCAGTGTGGGAGTGGGCTGTTGTAGCTGCACAGGTCTCATAATCCAGGACAAAACTGGGTCTAAATATGCAATGACAGTTCTTAAGTGGAAGTGGTGCTGGATGTTTTTGGGAGTACAGGAGAGATTTTATTGCTTTTAAGCGCCACAGCTGTGAGTTGTTCCAGAGGACTGTCTCTTGCATGACTGAATTACTGACTAGGTGTCTGCATCCTTCCTGGAGGTTAAAAGAAAATGAAGAAGGAAGAAAGAGCACAAAACAAGCAAATCCTTCTCTGTTAGCTGCTGACTGTTCTTGCTCCAGACCATATAGGCTCACCTTCCCTTGCTTTTGTTTTCAAAAAGGTTTCATTTGGTAACAAGCATGCTGTATTGATCATGGACAGCCAAAAGCAACACAAACCACTTGCTTCTCTTCCCCATGGAGAGCATAAATCTGAGTTAAAGTTGGGATTTTGTCAGCATTATTTCAGAACAAATAATAAGGAATCACTGCACCAGGTAAAATGAAAGTAAAAGTAAATATACATAGAGGGAAAAGTCATCAGGCTTGGTGCTAAATAATAACAAAAATAAACTAATGGTCTCTCTGGAGGTGGGTGGGAAACGCCAGCTTTGCACCTGGAGGAGCAGAATGTCCAGTGGAATTCAGCAAGGGAGGGAAGCATTCTTCAGCGCACATCTGCTGCTGAGAAGGGACCATGCAGTGCAGCTGAGGTGGACAGGACCTGTAGAAAAAAGTTTGCACAGGACTTCCACAATGTTCAGCTGTTCTAAGAAGTGAGCTTGCCAGGCACTGCAGGGTTTGTTTCTGCAGATTTGGTAAACTGGGTGCAGAAGTCATGTGCTGTTGTGCTCCTGGGCCCACCATCTGACTGCATTTTTGAAGCTGTTCAATGAAGCTGGTGTTAGGAGGGGATTTTAGAAACCAGACTGGCAGTGTTTCTGCAGGAAAAGCTAATGCAGTGAACGCTTTGTTCAAGGCTCTTCCAGTCCTCTGATGAGGTGTTTCTGTGTCACTGCCTGATTACTCCATTCTGTTCTCCCAAACATGAAGTACAGGCCAACAGGTGAATATTTTGGTTTGTTTTGCTTTTTGGTTTTCAAATACAACTTTTTTTTTTTTAATAGTTATAATCTCTTGTATCAAAAATGAACACCAAAGCCTCATTTCAAATAGCAGAAATTCCCGTATGAGCGGGCCACACTCAGGCATGCAGTTAAATTCCTGACAGCTATGGGACCACGGTGTGCACAGGCATATTCCTGCCTACAAAAGGACTGCTCCAGCTCCTCTTTTCAGTAGCTGCAGCGTCAGATACAGTTGGCCTTACCCAGGTGGCATTTCTGAGCTGTTCATCACAGTGGCTTGGTGTGGTCTGAGTTTGAGGCTATATGGATGTGCAGTGCAGATTTGGGAACTGCTGGAACTTCAGCACCTCCCTGTAAGGACAACTATCTCCTGTCGTAATGACAGTTTAAGAAGTTCAGATCTGCATCCATGTGCTGCAGCACCTGGAGGCCTTCAGAACCAGGGCTTCTACATTCATCCCTGTGCTATGCAGACTGTGGGAATGAACCTCATTCCCCTCTAAGCTTCTGCATCTAAAGCATGGATTTGGCTGTACGAACCCTTGCTGGAGTAAAATCAGGCCTGGTGCCTTTTTGCCACTGAAAGAAAAAAAAGATACGTAAAGAGGAGGGCATCAAAAGCAGCTGGTGGATGGCTGAATGGTTGCTGTTACAACCTATTAGCTTTGCCTATGAGGCTGCTGCTCATGTGTGTAACTGGGAAGCAGGCGACTTCCAAGGCGTGGGTCACCATGACGCTGCGCTGTGCAAACCCACAAACAAGTTGGACTGCTCTGCAAGTACGAAGGGATCAGCAGAGAAGCGATTTTCTGCCTGGAAGTAGTGGCACGGCAGCCAATTGACTTCAAAGCAATGATGTGCCACTGAAATAAGAGAACGCTCTGATCACATTCTGTGTGGTCAATACCCATTTCCAACTGCCTGTCGATATCCCGTGAGCTGCACCTGTGTATGTTTGTAGGCTGTAAAGTATTTTTCTACGCAGAACAAATGCAAACAGCACTTTGCAAAAGGCTTAAATAAGGAACTCCCCCCGAATTCACTATGCTGAGGTTTTTTCCTTAAAATGTTTGCTATCTCATTTCCTTAAAGCTGACCAAATTTGGAAACTGAATGGACAAAACACAAGGCAGCACTGTGCTGAGAAACAGATACAGATTTGTTGCTCTTATGTTTTTTAATCTTGCACAGATTTTCAGCAGTTCTTTAAACAGTGGCTGTCATGAGGCATAAAATAATACCTCTTTAATATCTGATTTAAACAAGCGTCGCATGCAGCTTTTTTATATTCTCAAATACTCCAGATTTACTGGAATTTCCTCGAGTACTGTGAATTCTGTGATCATGCACCCCGTGTTCCCCCTGTCCGGGCTGACTGAGGCTGCTGTGGGGCTGCCCTGCAGTACCCCCACCCCATTGCTTTGCAGAGGTATCTGTGCATGTCAGCACAGGGTTATGGGAGCTGATGGGCTTCCCTGCCCGTCTCAGTGGCCGCAGCCAAGAGCTGGTGCTTCACAGCATGACGACGGCTCCAAAATCCTCTGGAACAGGGCAAACAAAACAGGAGAGTGACAATCTCACTGTGCCATCCGTACGGTCTGCCCCAAGCCTGGCTCTCTGGAAGCAGCGGTGGTGCGGGGACCCATAGTGTTCTCCCCCTGGCAGTGTGTCAGGAGGTGGCTGCACGCTGCCAGCCCGTGCTTGGGGGTCCTCAGCTGCCTTTTTCCTTCCGATGCGTTCATCTGCGTGAACTTAGCTACTCGTTATCCTCTGGATGCATTACAGCTGCTCTGCAGCTATCGTAGGGAAATACTGCTGTCAGTGAAACAGTTAACTGGGAGAGAAATGCAGCAGTGGTCTTGTGAGCTGCTTGTTCTGAGCTTCATTAGCAGAAGGGAGCAGTGAATGCTGCGTGCTGTCCCTCCTGACAAGTGCCTGACTGTGGTGCTGCTGCCCGGCTGCCTTTTTGGTTTCTGTTTGTGTGTGCGCATCAGCCTGGGGAAAGGCACTGATCTCACTCAAGATCACAAATCTTTGGAGTGCCCTGTTAACAAATAGACAGCATTAATAGTTATGGAGCCCTGAAGAACACATTTTTCATCAAGGGCACCATGACATCCTCACCAAAAAAAAAAAAAAAAATTATTTAGTGTCAGTGAGCTCATTCTGGGGAGGCACCGTGCTCTAAAGGCAGTGCAGCAGCACCTATAACTCTGGGGCAGTAATTTTATTTTACAACTGCTCAGCTTAGCGATGTGCATCACGTATGCCTTGGGGACCGGTGGCCGTGTCATGGCGTGGCACAGGGGTGGCAGCGGGGCCATCTGATGCTGGCACATCTCCTCCCGAGCTGCTCGGGTGCATCGGTAACGGCAGGAAACAACGCAGCTGTTAACTTGAAACTGCTGTGGGTACTTGGGGAGCAGAGCTGCTGTAGGGAAGGGAGAAAGGTGCGGGCGTGCTGGTGGAGCACCAATGGGATTCTCCTGGCAATGCGTTACTTATCCTCCACGCCGGGTTTTGCTGGAGATGTTTGGGATTTTGCACTAAACATTGCCCGTGGCGAGGACGGCCGCGGGCCATGTGATGCGAGCGGGCCGTTCTCATCCGGATTTTCACCTTGGCACGCACAGCGGTTCTGGCAGCGCCGCGAAACCCTTCAGCAGAGGGAATGGATCTCCCCTCTGCATGAGGCACGACCCGGTGGTCCGCTGCCACTGCTCCATAACAAAACAGCCCTGCTCTGAGCTGGGAGAACACCGTTCTCCCAAACTTCCCACTGCAGAGCCGTGAGGTGACCCCCACCCTGCGCTCCGGGGGCGGCTGAGCCCCACAAGGTCACCCCCGCGGGGTCCGCTGCTGGGGCCGGTGCGGTGCCCTTCGGGAGCGGGGGTTCCCCACTGCGCCCCGTGCCCGTCCCCACAGCTGTCCCTGTGTCCCCGACTCCGGTGCGTGCCTCTCGCACGCAGCGGGGCTGTGCCGCGGGGATGGAGCGGAGTGCCACGCTCCAGCTGTCGGGCCCGGCGCGGGGACAGCTCCCGGCATCACGCGGAGCTCCGTGCACCCCCGGCACCTCCCGCGCCGTTTCCAGCAGAAAGACTCGCTGCGGGCTCGCCCCATCGCTCCGTCTCCGCCGTGAAAGTTACCGAGCGCGACGGCCGCTCCCCGCGGTTGCGTAACGCTGCGCTCCGCGGAAGTTTCCCCGCAGCCCCCCGCGCCGAGCGGCCTTACCTCGTGCCTCCTCACAGGCGGGCGCGGCGCTGGACGCTCGCGGGGCGCCGCATCTCCCTCAGCGCTCCGAGCCGGGCTGCGCTCCGCTGCGGCCGCGGGAGCGCTCGCTGGAGGCAGCCGCCGCCGCCGCGCTCCCCCCCGATGCCCTCATCGGAGCCCGGCGCCNCAGCGCCGGGTGCTGGGGGGGAATGGGGAAGGTGGGGGCCGGCGGGGTGCCCCACCGCTGCTAAACCGCGGGGGAAGGGGTCCTGCTGGCGGCGGTGGGCATCTCCACAGTGCTCCCACAACTCCACCTCTCCTCCTCTGCTCTGTGCCACCGTCCTGCAGAGGCACAGCCCCGTTAAAGCCCGGATCGGGTGCGGGCTGCCCCCGGCCGCGTCCCCGCGGTGAGCACCTCCCGGCGCCGCGTCTCCTGCTGCCCCAGCGCGAAGCCCTGGAGTCGGTGCGGCTACCCGGAACCGTGCAGCAGGCACTGGCCCGGGTCCTGAACGGCTCTTTGGAGTTAATTAGCTGGAGCGGAGCATTGCAGCAGCGGGCGCGTGCTGCTGCCGTAGGGCCGTGCTGCTGCCAGCGCTGCGCACGGAGCTGTGTCTGTGCCCGGCACAGCCCGGCGCTGGGGACGCGATAAATGTCCCCATGCGTTTGTCACACAAACATCAGCGTGGAAGCGTGGAGCTGGATTCACAGAGATCCTCGCGGTGGAGCTGTGCAGGGCCGGCTCCGAGGAAGGCTCGGTGCGGCAGTCGGGCAGCAGAGGGCAGTTCTGCTGCTCTCCCCGGCTCCTACCTGCCCAGGTGCTGCCGAGCCCTCCTCGCCCCACGCCTCAGCTCTGCAGGTTCACAGCTCTCCCAGGAGCAGGGGCTGCACTCCCGCAGCTCATGGAACACTGCAGTTTGGGATCCCCTCGGATTTCTCCAAAGAGCTCTCACTCCAAAGAGATAAATAGGAAGAACTTAACTACTGACTTGCTCGGAAGAGCAGCAAACAGCATGCATTTTGTTTTCAGCAGCACTGATTTGCTTCATGCCAGGAGCTCTGTGCTTTTCTTTAAGCTGAAATACAGTTGGTTTTGACCATAGCTAGTACATGAGCGTGGGTGAAATGGTGTGGCGATCTCCTTTTAAATACTCGAGCAGAAGGAACAGCCCATCTCAAGCATCATCTCTTGTTGCTTTCTCACAAGCTGAGCAGGCTGGGGTTGCTGGACAGAACTGCTGTTGCTGCATAACCTCAGGGACTTGAACAGCCCTCTGACAGAAGAACATCCTTATTTTCTCCGTAATCATATTTAGAGGCCATTGTGCTGATTGTTCTTGTGCAGCATTATGCATGTGCCCCATTTGTAAAGCTAGGCAACTACATGGCATGTTTTCTCTATATTTTGTGAGAGTTGGGAGGGTCTTCCCAGCTTCGGTTTGGATCCTGCTTGTCCTGCGTGTGCATAACTGCTTGCACCATTGGTGTGAGGTGTGCACAGAGTTCAGTTCATCATGCCCTGTGAAAAATGACACGATACCTGGTGGCCGTGCTTCATGTCACTGTAAGTGCACGTAGAAGTAAATGCAGTGGGGAAGTGGAGATACTTCATCATCCCGTTTGCCACTATTTCAGCCTTTAAAAGATGCTGAGTGCAACTGTGGAATAATGAAACGTGTCAAAATTATGCTTGAAAAGAGAGAGGGAGTTCTGACTTCAAACTGGAAAGGCTGAGACAAAAAGACAATTTATTACTATTTTTTAAAGTAGAAATTCATTTTGTTATAATGGAGTGTTCTGTCTTCTCATATTGCTTTTTTCTTCGGGTGTTTGGCAGGAAGGAGTCAGTGCTTCCCAGGGCTCTGCTGGTGGAAGTCCTGGCCCAGGCTTTCAGGCTGGATAGAGACGTGACCAGGCTGTGTCTGGGAGCAGCAGGGTGTGAATGCAGGGGTAGCTGTGCATGGACAGAGAACCACCCCAGGGTGGATGGGGGCACTCAGGGTCACTGAGGGGCTCTGGGCGCCCGATGGAGTGTGGGTGTCCCCGTGCTCTGCAGGGAGTGGACAGATGGCCTTTAGAGGTCCCTTCCAGCTCAAACAGTTCTGTCATTCTTCCACCCTGCTGAATTCATAGCAAAGTGGGGAGGCATTTGGGGAGGCACGTGTGCATATTTGAAACTGTAACAGCGTTCACGTTTAGAGGTCTTAGGTTGTTTTTTATTTTTATTTTTTATTTTTTTTTTTGTTTTCCACCTATGTTTAGCTTCTGAAAGAGCTTGAGGAGACAGAGCACGGCTGCAATGGTGCTTACCGGGATTTCAGCACGTGCCCTTCTGGCTGCCAGTGCTGGGGCCCAGGCTTTGTGTGCTCGTCACAGCTGCCCGGGTTTTGGCTGCTGGAAGCATGAGGGCTGCTAGTGGTATTTCTTTCGTGCTTTGAGCAGGTGTTTGCTACCATTACGCTCTGCTAGAACGTACAGTGCAGTGCTGAGATGTCATTTTCTGGAACAGTCCTTGGAGTTCTTGTCAGTCCTTGAGGAAACGAGCTCAGATCCAGCTCAGGGAGAAGCAGCAGCCAGCCCTACTTATCTGCCAGGTGTTTCAGCTCATGCCAGCGTGGAAAAGGTGATACCCTTGCCAAAGGCATTTTCAAAACCAGCGTGCAGGCTGCTATTTACGCTTCCCCTGGATTGATGTTGTACACTGATGTCTGTCTCCAGGAAGGAGTTCAGGGTCCTATCAAAAGGGGAAAAAACCCAAAAAAATCCAGTGCCAAGTGCATCAGTGCCTGATGGGAGAGCAGCTGCCGCCACAGACTGAGACCTTCACAGCCTGGTGCCTTTCCTGCAGGGCTTCCTCCTCCCATTTTTCCTCCCAGTCCTCCTGTTGGACATGGGACACAGACAGACGCTGTGGTGTTGTGCTGTGTGTGTCAGCCACCTGCTCCAGGTGTATCCCTGTGAAGCTGCGGTGCTGCGAGTTGTGGAGAGGATGTGGCCCACCAGTGGGCTGGCTGGTGCTTGCTAGTAGTGTGGGGTTTGGGTTGTTCTGTTAATTTCGGGTGGTTTTTTTTGAAACTGTAAGACTTGATGCCTGCCACTTGTTGTAAGTCAAGTAACCTTCATTAGGGGATGCTAATTTCAGTGCTAGCCCTAAATGCGTGAGCTAACTTGCTGGGAATACCTCATCATTTAGGGCTAGTTTAATGTATCACAGGACCTTTCTGCCTCCTTTTTAGTTGAAAGAAGAGTGAGTATTATTTGATTTGAGACAAGGAGCCATGAACAATGTTTTGCCTTTTCAGTCTGAGTCACTGGAGACCAACGCTATCATTCCATCATTGCTAAAAACAAGTATTTTCCTATTGCTGGGTCTTTGCTCACGTGAAGGAGGCTGCTGTTTCCATGCCTGGCTATGGTAGCTGTGATGCTTTCTGTTCTGAACCTGTTATTTATTTATTTACTTGAACCTGCCACGGGAAGAAAAATGGAGGAGTGTTAAATATGCTGCTCTCCGCCAGCTGAGGCGAATGCAAACTTGGCTGGAATTTCAAGCAGGCCCTCGTGCAGTCCCATCCAGAGAGGTGCTCCTTGCTTTGAGGAGGGATACGGCTGTGGTGGCGAAGAAATAAGGTCTCTCGAAATCATGTGTGGCAAAAGTTGAGATATTTCATTTAGTGTCTTAACTCCACGCTAAGTTTTATTCCGTGAGCTTGGACAACTCATTTGAGACGATGCTTATGTCTGTTCTTTATCTATAAAGAGCAAGTAATTGCACATCTGTTAACTTAGAGGAACATTTTGAAGATAAAGGGGATTTAAGATTATAGCACCCATAATACCTGTGCGCAGCTGAAATATTAAACAGCTGATTAAGGGAGCGGCTGTTCATGGGTGTCCTGCTCAGAGCAGGAAAATGCTGAGTACCATCATTAGCTGTGATTATTTCTGTACTTTGCTGGTGTAAGTATGAGCAGGATTTGGACCCCATCTCAATTTCTCTTTGCACAAATCATTGGGAGAAAAGCAGAGCAACAAATCTTAGTTAAAACTCAGCCTTCTGGTTCGGGTTGAACGCTGTCTCCTTAGGGATCCAAGTTGCTGTCGGTGTAGGGATACCATTCACACGAGGAAGGAGGAGCTATGTTTTGTGGGATGGGAGGGTTTTTTCGTATTTTCACTGTGTTTATAGTTCAAGAAAGTTCCTTTTCAGTGTACAAATGCTTTGGGGAAGGGAACTAAACTGATAATTGGAAATGCTTGGTTTTGTTTTTTTTTCTCTAAGGACGGAGACTATCAAAGTCTCGTGGTGCATACAGGTTGTTGAACCACCACCTAATAAAGATGTTCTCAACAGATGCACAATTCTGCACTGGCTGAATTATCATGCAGCCTGTATGGTGAGGAAATAAATGAGGGTCTGGGAGACCGTGATGTATGATACCCTAAATGGCTACATTTTGCTCATATCTGAAAGGCAGTTTAGCTTGTCGTCATTACTGATGATTTGTGCTTTTATAGGCCTTCCTTTTGCATTTCAGAAATCCTCTGTGCCCATCTGAATAATGAATCACCATGTTTGATTTGTTCAGTAAGAACAAATGTGAAATTATATTCTTATTAGGATGTCTTGAGAGACCCGAAATGTGGGTGAAATTTTCTAAAGGAGCATTATGCCAACGTGGCTAATATTTTGTTTTGTCTTATTTATTTTATTATCTTTTCAAATCACAGGGTTATATCTCCAACTGCTTTATGGCAAAGGGAGAAATACTGCCCTGTTTAAAAAGAAAAAAGAAAAAAATCGTGTCGTACTTCTGATGGCTTTCAAACAAATGGTTTCGGATTTAAGCACCTAATGAAATCTGGAATGAGCTTGAATTCCATCTTAGAATTCAAGTTACTGACAAAAGAAAGGCAAATGTAACAAATAATGGGAATACTTTCATCTGCTTCATATTTGCTCTTTGGTGGAGCAATACATTATTTATACAACATTGATTTCGTTAGAAGGCGGATTTGATGTAACTTTTCTGTCAAGCTGGAGAACCATTAAATGTTATAAGGTACTGTAAAATCTCAAGCCCGCAGTAAGGCTTCCTTGATTCAAGTTTGAAATAGTTCAATATTTCAGTAAAGCACAAAAATACAGCTTTTACGTATTCCTTTAACATTAGAAGCCCGGATAGCACTTTGGTGTTAATGCATAGTACTTAACAGAAAAAACAAGCTAAAATAAGATGTATGAGAAATGAAAATCATACGGAGTTATGTGAGAGAAGTAAAAGCGAACAGTGCAAATAGTCTGAAGTCAGTGGAGTGCGCCATTCCTGTCGGTTCCGTGAGTCTGACACAAAGCAAAGCATTTTGGCAATAATGTTTAGAAATGAACTCCTTAATACTGGTTCCAAAACCCAAATGCTGGCACCAAAATGTCGGTAAGTTTGATACATGGCAGAGGAATAATGCCAGTGCTTGGAAGCAGAGAGGAAGAAGGAGGTTGGGGTATCATGGGCACCCCTCACCTTTAGGCACATACTCGCAGTGAAACCTTCTCTGCTGGTATTTGATGAGGAGCATGTTGGAAAAGGAAGAAAAAGGTGAGCTCTAATCTTATGAATTATGATGGCCACCACAAAATTAAGGAAGACTGTAATACAAATCAAAGGAAGGAGAATCTTGCAGCCCATCTGCTGCTCTGGGAAGGCAAAACTTCGGTGTGGTGTTGGTCATGCGGCCTTTGTAGCACCATGTTGTGTTGCAGAATGAGGGGCTGCAGAGCAGAGAGCTAATCAGGAGTTGTTTGAACATACATTTCTTCATCTGCTCTATAGTGCTTAAAAACAATAGCTTAAATGCTCCTGTGGTAAGAAGGCATGCAAGCTACCATAGGAACGCACAATCTGTCTTTAAAAAGCACAAAACTTTTTTCAATCCAAAAACTGTTGGAAACTTCACTTAGTGAATGCAGTATGACAGGAGCATGTCACATCTGAAGACTTAGAAGGACTTAAGAACTTAGCCTGAGCAAAATATCGCTATCTATACTGTTGCTAGTACTAATGTAAAATATTTGTATAGAAAGGAATATGTTAAGCTTTGAGCAGTGCCAGTGCTCCAGCTGAATATTTTTTTTTTTAATAAAATAACCTAGGAATGTAAGCATTTGCAAATAAGGATATGCTAAAGTCATGGTTGACTTGCAAAGACTTAATTCTTTTATGTATTAAAATGTATGTGACTAAGTTCCACCTTAAGAAAGGAATATAAGAAGCTATTTTTAAAAGTTAGAAAATCCTAGCAGCACAAAATATTTAAATAAGCTGTGTTGTGCAGCAGTCTGATTCTAAATACGGGGAGCTAATAATGACATTAAATAAGTTTATGATTGACAGCAGAGGCAAAGTGCAGTCCGTGTTAATCCTGGTGGTGTGGCTCCTCGGAGACAGTGTAATAACAACGGCTCTGTCCTTTATAAGAAATGATCTCTGGGATACTACATTAAAAACCGTTAAAAGTAGCACCACATTTTGATTTCCTTAAATTTTTAATCAAGTTCAGCACTTTAAATATTGATACTTAGCCGCGGTGGAGGAGCATTATTAGCACACGCTGTAAATCAGGGAGGTGCCAGTGCTGTGGCAGAGCCCGGTGCCTGATATTGCTGTCAGCCTGGCTGGGGTCAACCAGGGCAGGAGAAGCCCAGCACTGGGGTCAGGCCAGGATTGCAGGGAGAGATGCATAAAATTCATCTTTTCAGAATTTTTCTCTTGCAAATTCAGCCTTGCTGCGTTTCCGTAGCCATCTGGAACGCTTTGGTTTGGAGCCTCTGAGGTTCTGCTTGCCCGAGGAGCTCAGTGTTTGTGTTTCAGCACGAACAGCTGAAACTGGGAGATGAATTAATTACCGTTAGGGGGAATCCTCCTGCAGAGCTGCAGTGCAAGAGGCACGGCTCTTGCTGAAGCGGAGCGCTGGTGCAGCTCAGCAGCGAGGTGGGCAGATGCTGGTGATACCACTGGACTGCAGCCAAGATTTTTCATTTTCTTCCTGAGAACTCCAGCAAGAGAGAATATCAATGTTAATGTAAGAGTAATTACTCCGTGTTTCTTTTCTTTATACGACTCGATAAGAGACAAGGTCACTTAAAACCTCAAGGTCTCAGCTGAAGCACTCTCCTTACATCTCAGCAGGGAGCTGTGCAGGTTACGAGGGCGGCTGTGTGCCGTGGGCACTGGGTTTGGAGCAGCTGTGGGCCTGAGCCCCCTCCTCACTTCCTTTGGAAGTCCTTAGTGTTTATGCCTCTGAAAGGTCTGGAAAGACAGAAATAGATCTAGTGCTTACTGTGATTTTTATAAAACTGCAAAGATGTGGTTTTTTTTTTTTCTGAAATCTGTTGTAACTAATGGTCTTCACATTTAGTTTTGAGTCATTCTGATTTTTATTTTTAATAGAATCTTAGAGTCATAGAATGGCTTGGGTTGGAAGGGACGTTAAGGACCAGCTAGTTCCAACCCTCTGCTGTCAGCAGAATAATTTCAGCTGTATCATATAAATTATATAGTGCAAAAAGATATTTAAGATTGGTTTCGAAGCAGTACCCCGTATGTCAGTGTCTCCCCACTCTTCCTTTCTCTGCATCCCATCTCCACCCCTGCCCCAGCCCCGATGGGATCAGCCCCAGGTGCGGTTGTGTCCCATCCCCAGGCACTACTCATCCATCAGAGCATCTCGTCCCACCCTTCTGAACCTGCTTCTGCTGTTTGCCTCCACAACTTCCATAGCTGCCGCTGACATTGCTCCCAGTGTTTAAAAAATAAATGCTGAAATTAAAAAGTACTTTCTCATATTTGCCTGATTCATTTCCTATTTGCTCCAACAGCTGTCTCCAGGTTCTAATGCTGCGGAATTCAGCTGTGCACTCATTTCACCCCCACTGGTGTGATTTGCACACCTCAGGTTGCCTGAATCCCTCCTCTGCCTTCCTGGTCCCTTCCTGGGAGCTGTTCTCCACCCGCTCCTCCTGAACCTGCTGCGATCTTTTGTGTTTCCCCCGAGCTGTGGGGGCTGAGTTTATTTACTGGAATCATTGTTTCTTCTCCGTGAGATTATCTCCAAATGAATCTTTGGTTCATAATGAACACCACCAGAGCTCTATTTGTGAGCTAAGTTCTCACTTAGGATGCTGAGCTAATGAGGTTTGTTCCAATGGGTAATTTTGTTACTTCACATCAGTTAGAAGATGACAGATAAGCTCTGTAGCAATTGATTACCTGGGGGAAGGGCCTGGGGAGCAAGAGTGATGCTAAATGGATGGACAGTGCCCTCCCACCATGTCACAGGGCATTCTTGTTGGGTGGCACAAGGGACACCAAGGGGAAAGGGCGAGATGCTGCCTTGTGCCTGGGAGCTCCGAGGGAGAGGACAGTCCTGGCCCTGCGCTGCCCTTTGTCATGATATTTTTAAAACAGAGTTGACTTAAAAATCTGTTTAAAAAGAAAGAAAAACTGTTTAAATTCTGGGTGTTGCAAGCAAAAATCACCAAGTGAAGGATCACCAGAAATTGGAAAAAGCAGAAAGCTTGTACGTGTTAATTTTTCCATTTACTAGGGAACAAAAAATGTTTTAATAATTCACAGAGATAGGATGAGTATTTTCCTTTTATTTATGCATATTTATCACTTGGCTTGAATTGTAAACATATTAATTCTTGCCTTCTGGCTAATGACTTTGGGTATTGTTTGTGCTTGCTTTATGCAGAAATTGTCCATATACCTTAGGGCACGGTCCTTACAGGAACACGCATAATCAGGCTTACTTCCTTAGCCCTGTAAGAGATTTTGTCTTGCTCTAAATACTTTTTCTAAGGTATTTTTTAAAGCTGTTAAATACATATATCCTTAAATTTACCTCCTCAACAGATAATGAGTAATATTCAGCCATTCCAACAAACGTTTCTTGGTGTTTTCAAGACTTACTTTTGCCAAATTGAAAGAGAGGATGTGAATGTTGTAGGCTCTGCCATAAATCAGGGTTGGTTTACTTTTCCTGCCGTGGTTTCAAATATTCTGCCCCAAAATGAAGGAGTTCTGATGGTATTAAATGCATAGGTGCTTGTCAGGAAAAGTACCTTCAAAATAATGTTATTATAAAGTAGGAATAACACTCTTACTGTGAGACCAAAAGACAGGCCCTGGAATTAAATGGGATATCTTGGGATCTCAGATATTTTCTCCTTTTTGAGCTCTGGTACTCTCTATTTATCTCCTATTCTTCATGGTTCTAACACATCTAAGTAGTGTTGTATCATGTAGAAATAGTGACATATTTGTGTTCTGTTATATTTTAATTATAGTTCTATAATTTTTCAATATTGGAAAAGGTAATGTGTGGTAAGGTGCTCATGCTTGTGTTATGAAGAAATTGCTTATGATGGTGTACTGGATCGAGTAGTGTTTTTAGTGGAACATAAAAACAATGTTTTCTCAGGAAAATATTGAAATTAACCTTAGCTTCCTGTAGCTATTTGTGGGTAATTTGGATAGAATGGAGTTCAAATGTGGGACTGAACATCCCGCCCCAGCTCAGCCTGCCTCCCTCTCCCACAGCTCTGCTGCCTGGCTGTGTTTTCAGGGCTGTTCCTTGCAAAGAGGTTAGTTAATCTGCTTCAAAATATTATTGTTATGCAAACTCTAACATGATACAAGCTTTCTTAAATAATCCAGTGTTTGGTAGGACTGCAGTCGGCGAGTTTCTGATTTGAGAAGGGAGAGTTTTCAATAAAGAAGCCTTTTTTGACGTGCTCATGCTGAGTGGGACAATTTAGTTGATCTTGTTTGCAATTTACTTTTTGAGAATTACTTTTTAGAAATCTGAAGGAAAAGTAAGCTTGTGCTTTCTTAAACTAGTGAAGGCTACTCAATATTTTGCACAGATATGAGCAAATAAAGGCAGGAGGAGTATGATTTGTGTCTAACTCTTTATGCATCTCTTGAGATTCCTATGGTAATATGAAGTGACTTTTTAACATTCAGTGCAGAGAAAAATGTTCCAAACTAAAGCTAATTTTTGTCTTTGAATGGACTTGGGGACCTGACAGCTGTATACATGCACATGAGCTGAATGCATCTTCAGACTTTTAATATATTTTCTGTCTCAGTAGAGAAACTCTTCCATTTAGAACCTCTTACTCTTTA
Source organism: Penelope pileata (assembly GCA_013396635.1). Taxonomy (NCBI): domain Eukaryota; kingdom Metazoa; phylum Chordata; class Aves; order Galliformes; family Cracidae; genus Penelope; species Penelope pileata. The sequence continues at coordinate 855,398 of WBMW01004557.1, read as the reverse complement.
CTTTATCTGGTGTTTTCTGTTGTCTCCATTTTGCCAGCTTTTGTACATTTTAAAGAGGTACAAACGTCCTCAGAATTTGCACTTAAATGTTTACAAACTCAATGCTTTTATCCACACATTTTTGTTGTTGTTTTGCCCACTTTGTTGAGCATCTGAGCTGTTTTAGCCTTGGTACAAGTGCATTAGTGCTGACGTCTACATTTTCTTTCATGGGCTTAATGGCCAAAACGTTGTTAGTATTAATATCGAACACGGAGCTGTTCACCCAGAGCAGCCGCTCAGGGGAGCGGGTAGAGGTGGGAATCAGACCTGCTGCTTTCAGTAATGTCTGATGAGTGTATATGAGAAGAAAAATTGAGCTGGACTTGAGCACAAGTCTAAAAATAGAAACCTGCAGCCCATCTTTGTCATGGTTGCCATTTCTTTGTTTCTTTGTGTCCTGTGATAAAGCAGTCAGGGTGCTGGGATGGCACAGATTGGCACTGCTGGTTTCATTGAGCACTTACAACTTGCATTATGCAGTATAAAAAAAAATACGTTTTTTTTCTGATCACATTGTTGCCATGCTACAGCCATAAGTGGAAGTATTATGTGCATAAATATTATGTTTGTCCTGGAAATTTTAGTTATATGACTGAATAGTCACTGAAGATGATGGGAGAAAGCATTTCTAAACTCATTCCATGTGTCTTTTACTTAGAATGTGCACTGTTTTTGTTTTTGCTTGGTCTTTCTTAATGTTCATTATATATTTTGATCTGTGAAAACCATTTCTTGCTACAGTTGTATGGGTTTGACCATACTTCATCTTAGCAGAGATGTCTGGGCTCCAGGGCTGGGACGGGAACTGAGCCCATGCTGGGAGCAGGATACCAGGACATGTAGACCTGATCATGTGTTACTGCTTGGCTGGCAATTTGGGGGGAAAAAAGGGGAAAACGTTGCTCTGCCTAGGCCAACTCCTGCTGGCTTTTGTTACTCGGCCTCACACTGGTGCTGCAAGCCTCAGCGCAAGGCCTAGGTGCTCGCCAAGGGGCCTCAAGTGACACTGCCCAGCCAGCCCAGCCCTGGGGCTGGCAGATCCCATCCCTCCAGCAGCACCTCTCCCAAGCAATTAAATGAGGTTTGTAAAAGCACAGAACAGCTGCCTGTGTGACCAGGTGTCAATGCACACCTGCCCAAAGTGGTGTATGAAAGTGACGGAGCGTTGTGCTGGATGCGTCCATCCGGCCACCGGGCCGAGGGCTGCGTCCGTGCTGCCTCGAGCACAAGAAGTTGGGTTGGCCTTGGAATGTTTTAAGTCACTGATTTTAATCTTGTTTTAGATTCAATTTTAATTGCTTTTTCAAGGAGAGATTAATTCTCATTTAGGTGTGAATAAGTAATTAAAAAAGATCTCTAGACTTAAGTTGCTGTTGTTAACCGCGTGCATACGCTGTATGTGTATTAAAGCAATTACATAGCTGAATATACATCTAATCCTGTTCTTAGTGTTTAAGTGTTACTGCGTTAGAAAATGATAAATGACTTCTTATTTGCGAGGGGATTTACTTTTTTTCCCTTATGATTTCTGCCAAGATGATGTTGGAAGGAAAATGAAATTCAATTATAAATTGAAATTTATTTCGGTGGCGGAAAACCAGCATTTAAAAATGCTTTGTTATTACTTGAAGATATTGAGTGTGTTGGGTATCATAAGGAAAATTATCAAAACATGTTTTATACTTGAGTCATACTGAGTCATTCAGTACAGAAGGCATTCCCCCTGAAGGCTTTAGGTCGATTTTTGTAGGCAAGCACAGAGAAACGTGAATGAGCTTCCTCTGGGACCAGGAGAGCTTTAGAAGCAAATAACTCCTCATGACCCCATACTGTGTGCTGCCAAGCCAGGCTGAGGGGAGCACTGTGTGCATATTGGGTGCTGCCATCAAGATGGCGATAGCCTGGCTGCCACTGCATGATTGTGCTCATTGACTCCTGATGCAGCCTGATCTAGTTCCAGATCTGGAGGGTGGTGGCCCTGCCTGTGGCAGGGGGGTTGGAACCTGATGATCCTTGGGGTCTCTTCCAAACTAGGCCATTCTGTGATGTCTATGATTCCATTACTGTGTTCTTCATGGGTCTGGAAATGGTGCCTTGCATCTTGGCCTTCCCATGGATTAGAAATGAGAAATGAGATGCCTGGCTTTGAAGTTTTTACTGTGTTTCTTAACTTGTAAGTAAGTTACTGTTCTGAAATAAATGGAGTAAACTGAATTGAAAGTAAATACAGAGCTGTGTGCCTGCAGAAGCAACTCCTGTGGCTACAAATTGGTTTAATTACATCAAGAAGATGTCCATAGTGGGCTGGCCACTTACTTGCTTCAGTTCTCTGATTTGGTTTTCTTGAAGAAAAAAAAAGAAGGCTTTTAATATTTTGTTTATTCCACCTGATTTAGTTCTTCAAGTTGTCATACTTTTCTTTTAAAAAGTATTTAGTATACAGGCAATTTATTTCAATTTAACACTGAATTCATACCTTTTATTCATGAGTTAGTGCTACTCCCATTTAGTATTTGTTCTTACCCTGAGAATTGTCAAGAAGACTGGAAAGCAGAAATCACCTTCCATTACCCCCTGTGCCCATAACTGAGCAAGTGCTGTTTTCGTAATGATGCTTGCTGCATGCTGCCTTATTTTCCACACTGCCTTCTGCTCCAAAAACGCAGTGTGACTCCTTTGGCCTTGGAAAGAGGCAGAGGTGCCTGCAAACCTGGCCGTGGGGCAGGTCTGAAGAGGATTGCTCAGCTCGGGTATTGTGACCCCACACTTGCTTTGTTGTGTTCTGCCACCAGTTCAGTGTTTCCCTTGTGCTACTGAATGTAGTGATTGGCTCCAACTCAGAAAAAAGCCCAGTTTGTCCTTCACCAAGCTGATAGTGCTCCGTAATCCTATTGGTGTTGGATTTCTGCTGCCTTTAGGCACCTTATTTCCTGCAGCAGGAAACGTGTAGGGACTGTTTATCAGTAGCATCCTGGTGGGGATGCGTTAGGTTGAACTCTGTGGTCGTCCTTCCAAACAGTAATGAAAAAGATCTTAAATGAATTTAGTTTTCCACAATGTAAGTGTTCAGCTGTTTTTGCTCGGGTTGCATATTATAGATTGATTTCATATTCTTTTAATGATGTGTCTGTGAGCTTTGAAGCTCTTTTTGATACCGTACGTTGTTTAGCAATAGAAGGCCTGAAATAATCCCTCTGGGTATTCTGCATTACTCAGTTTAGTAAGAAATAACACTCCAATTTAATAATGTTATGGGGAAGAATTGTATCATTCTGGGACACAAAGCTACATATCATCTTTTTCAGGTTCTGCTCGTGAAACCTTCCCTGCTTTAGCTCAAGTCCTCACTGAACTGCTATTGCTTCTTAGATTCCTGTCTGCAATTAAATGCAAAGTGCTGAATTGTTCCGTGTTATTTGATGGTTTATCCTTGTGACATGTAGATATGGCTGCTTCTGTAAATACCTGTAGACAGCCTCCAGCGCTGCCTGTAGGAAAATACTTAAATCTGAACTTCTTGCTTTTCATTGTCTAAAAGGAATTACGACTGAATTTTTCTGCTGCTGCTGGAACACTTGGCACGTGTTTACAAAATACGAGCTGAAGAAATTATAGATGAAGTAAGATTGCCTGCATGAGAGACAACCTACACAGACATATAACAAAGAGAAAACCATCCAGTGGAAAATTGCGGTGGCGGTGTGTCTGGGGTGTGCGGTGGGGGAAACTCAGCGGGTGGCAGAGCTGTGCTCACAGCTCTGGAGGCTCCTGCCCAGCACCCTGAGTAAATCATTTCTGCTCTCTGTGCTTCTGCTTTTGTGGCTCTGTGATGGAAATAATGCTTTTTCTCATTCCCTTAGTGAATCAGACTCTAACTTCTGAGCGGTAGTTGCAAGGTATATGAGCAGCAACCCTTTCTGTATGGGCAGACCCTTTCCTTGCACCTGTCCTGGAGAGGTGCAGGTGGGATTTGGGAGCCAAGTGACCAATGAAGAGATGGGTAAGATCAGGAGGCTTCTGCTGGCACAGAAGAGCAGTTTCACTTCTGTAAAATCCCATTTGCTGCTACTAGACATTAATCTCTTGAGCTCCTCTTGTCTGTCAATATAGGTAATGAAAGTCTGGCTTAAAATGCAAACTCTCCTGAAATTGTATTTCTCTTATTTACCATAATGGCCTGTGGTTTTGTATAACTAATATCAATTTTGCTTCTGTACTATGAAATATCACAGAAAGTTAAACTTAGAAAAGTCATAATCAAGTGAATCACTTCAGCAGTGCTTTCTTTCTCTATTGAATCAGTTTTCTTGCTCTTAGGGAGGAGGGAATGAGAACATTGGCTGTAATGGGATTTTCACTTTCACGCCATACAGATGTAAAGAGAGCCCTCTCTTTATTTAAACATTGATGAGATTTGCAGTAATTCCTATCTGCAAGGACTATATCACCCTCTGCTGAACCAAAAGATGAGAACAAAGTTCAACACCAGGGACTGCCTTCCCCATAAACCTCCTCCCTGTAAAACCTCCTCCCATATGCTCTGTCTCTTCTGTCCTCAACTTTTTGTAGCAGGACAGCCCCACTGGCATGGTGTGATGGTTTTTGTGGTGATGAACCAAAGGCAGACATTAGTTCAAAAATTCAAAAGCTTCCCCAGAGACTTCTTCTTGCAATTTCCTTTTTAACTCAAGGATATCTAATCTCTGTGTTTCTAGCAATTAAATTTTGATTGCATATTTTTCTGATCTTTATTTCGAGCTTTTGGAGCCCCTCAGTAAACCAGCTGTTAAATATTTTATATCACAACAGTCAAACGAGAAGCACCAAAAATAGAATAACCTGACTTAAAAATGGCTGTTCCTTTCAGAACTATAATCATCCAGTAGGGTCACCTGTCCTGTATGAGGTGGGTCTCGATTTACAAGGTAACAGGTTATATTCCCATTCTGTTCCCATGACTAGCCATAGGGACATCTTGCTGCAGCATTATTTGCTTGCACAGAGGCAATATCCATACTATCTCTAGGCTGTTGAAATTACTGAAATTTCTGTAGTCTGATCATTCTTATCATAGGATGCTAGTTTTATCTTAAATTATCTTATCCTCATATTTGCAAAGGTTCAATTCTTTATCTAGTCTGCCTCAGCTTAGTCACGGTTCATTTACATGGCTTTCAGCGCTGTTCATGTTGGGTAACTCAGATTGTTGCTGATGGCTTTAGCTAACATTGTGGCTTACAGATGTGTTTAGCCAAAAGTAAAATTTTGTTCTAGGGGATCCATAAACTTAGAGGGCGGAAATAATTGGGTAATTTCTTGTGTTTTTTTTTTTTTTTCTTCCTGACTGTGTAATGCCATCCCACTGCAACTCATCTGCTCCAACAAACAGGCTAAAAGACATTAAAAAAACCCTGATGCATCACTGCATGCTGCTCTTGCCCTCCTAACAGCATCCTTGCAAGGGCAGCAGCGTGCTGTGCTGCTCTGGCTCCTGGGGAGCACGGAGGGTGCGGGGGATGAGAGGTGCAGAGGGTTTGATCCCGTACTGCGTGTGTCTGCATCCCAGCTGTGCTCTCTGGCTCTGCTTTTATTTGAGCTCTTTGGTGACTTCTGTTTGCTCCAGAGAAAATTCAGCTTTCTTTCCATGCCGTTTATTTAACTGCAGCCGTGTGCTGCAGCAGATATGTCTTTCATTTTGAGAGTACTTCAGATGTGATAATAATTATGGTTAGATTAGCTTCCTAACAATATAAGAAGAAAGTAACACATAACCTTGTGTTGGGAAATCCAAAATAAACAAGATGGAAGGCTTTCCCTGGGGCAAGAAAGAGGTTCACATCAGTGTCAGGTACCTTTTTATTCCCGTGTTCAATCTGTATAGCCATCATAGCACTTTGTGTTTGTGCATGCAGGTGAGCACCTGTTGGCTTAGGTGTCCATTGCATCTCTGCAGCCTTCCTCAAAGGTTGCTCCTGTGCATGGAGCTGTGTGGAAGCCCTTCCTCAAATAGAGAGGAATGCACAGTCACATCAGGTCTTGTTTGCTCTGCATTGCTTCTCTTCTCCTTCCCAGAGTGCCCTGATTACACACCAGTGGGATGCAAGGCACTGAGTGGTGTGAAACAATGACAGCTACGTTAAAAATAAGCAATTCTAAATCCCACAGTGGTTCTATTTAGGTTTTATAGACTGTATTAAGTGCTGTGTGTGTGCGGAATTCCTTAAAAATTGTTTTTTTGTGGCTTTTCCTCAACCATCATTATTAATTTTTTTTGCTATTTCAATATTAGCCATACCAATGAATACTGCTTTTTATGTATTTTCACTAGCATTAATAAAAGCATAAGGAAAGACGCCTCAAACAGATTTGAGGGCAGTCCTCTAGATTTTCAGTGAAATACTTTGTAATGTAGCGCGATGAAATGCAATTGCAGTGAGAAAACCAAAAGTAAGTGGGCTGACCTTCAGAAATCTTAAGCACTGTGATTTCAATTGAAGGGCAAACTATTTAACACTGAGACTCTTTAGAGTTTTTTAAAGCAATTTTTTTTTTTTTGGTTAAAATGGACTTCTTTGAAAAAGAGCCATAGAAAAAATGATAAATGGTGCTGCTAAAATATCTCATTAATTTTTCGCTTGCCTTCCACAAAAGTTAGTGCAAAGCACTTTCGAACTAGAGAACGTTTTGTGTATATTCTCATTGTGTGTGTCATCAAGGTTCTGATAAATAAGCCTTCTGCAGAATGAATCCCAGTTAAGTTCCCATGATCTCATGTTTGGGTTTTGATCTGTGTGACAATCCTTTTTGCTTCTCTTGGCAAAGAATTTTCTCAGCAAAGTTGGGTTTTTTTCCATTCTTCCCTCTCATGTGGGGATGTAGCACTTTCCTTTAAATGAAACAACAATCGGGATGCTTTTGTTTATCCAGAATTAATTTTGAAGCAGGATCAGAGCCACAGCATCCTCCAGGGCAGGTGCCCACCGATTCAGCTCTCCTTGGTGTGGTGGTAGGGAGGCTTGGAGAGCTTTGGGTTTGGGCTTGCTATGAAAGCAAGTGTGTTGCTGAGAGCCAGCCTTCCCCAATGGGACACCGTCCCCAGTGGGACACCATCCCCAATGGGACACCGTCCCCAATGGGACAGCGTCTCCAATGAGACATCTTCCCAAGCATAATGCACGTTACTTCAGTATGTCTCTCCTTCTGTGCAGTTTTCCAACTAGTCTTTTTGGTGAAGCAGAAAACAGGGAACTGAAAAAACATACCTTTATTACCTTTATTTTGCATCTGCAGAGCTCATTTTTGTACTAATTTCAAGAGCTTTGGTCCACTGAAAATGTGTCCTAGGATGTGTCTGCTTACAGCTGTGGTTGCTTTGCCCGACAGGAGCCACACAAAGAGCTCCTGCAGGTGCCTGGGGCAGAGCTGTGCCTCCCTCCCATTTCCTCTTCTGTGCAAAATGCCAAATTTCATCGCATGTCAGAGCTTGGGATGCACCAAGAGAATGGAAACTGCCAGCGAAGGACTGGGATTGCTCCGCTGTCAAAAAGGGGCATGGATTCAATAAGAAAAAAAGTGATGTTTTACTGAAATGACCAAAGTGGTGAAACATGTTGTGTTTTACAGCCAGCAGGAAGCTCACCTTGCAGTGTGGGTTTACATGGCAGCCAGGGCCTTAACGGGACTTATGGAAAAGCTGAAATTTGGGACCTTGTAAAGACAGATTTTTATCTTTGAAGTCCTGTAGTTGTGGCAGCTTTATTGTTGTTAGCGTGTACATAGTACACGCTGTAAGCAAAGAGAAAATGTGCTTTGTTTTGCTGTCCTTGCAGGCTGGCAGGTAATTGTGAGGGATTCCACACCTTTTTAACAAAGTAAATTCTTTCAGAGCACTGTGAAACCACAATGTAGTAAGAAGCTCATTTTAACCTTCACCAGTGTTTTCTTTTTTCCTTCTAGCTGCTTAGACCATACAGGGAAAAAAATATCAAGAAATATGGTTTTTTTTCCCATATTATCGTGTTTTCTTTTGTTTTGTTTTGTTTTTGGTTTTTTTAGAATTCAGTTTCTGATTCATTTTAACAATGGAACAATAATGAAACATCTCTCAACTAGCTTCGATTTCTCTTTGGTTTTTCTCACCGTGCGTAAGGAGCTTAATGTTTCCAACCCATATTTCCCTGGGAGAAAGTGCACTAGGATATTCCAAACAAGATGTTTTATCCCTGTGGAAAACAGCATTGGCATGGGCCGTGTCTACTGCAGGGAATGTTCTCCTCACTCTGAAATTTTTCAGTGTTGTTATTACTGGTGAAGATTATTTTATATTAAAATTTCCCTTTTCACATATATTGAAGGGCCATTTGATCATTTGTTATTTTACTGTAAATATAATTTAAGAAAATAAGTACTTTTTGAGCATCCATGGGCATCTCCAGCTTTTCATTTGGAACTGTATTTTCTGGAATTAGAAATAAATTTATGTTTTGGACTTGCATCATCATCTTTTACACAGTGTGTTGCCTGAATAATAATGCATTCTTTTTGAGGAAGAATCACCTTCTTTGGTCATTTTTTTTTTTTTTCCTTTTCTTCTTCTTGAACACTTCATTCCCAGGGTTTGTTTCTCACAAACTAAGGAAGGGTGTGAAAGGGCCTTTAGTCCAAGCTTTGACACTATTTTGGTGAATAAATAGCTACTGGTGGCACAGGGCGATGGCAGGCCCTGTGCTGCCCTTGCACTGCTTGCTGTATTAATGGAGGTTTGCAATTACTCCTGAAGTTAAAATTGAAATTGATTTTTTTAGAGAATGAGTTTTTCAGGTTTTTTTTCTTTGCATTGCTTGGAGTGCTGCGCAGCAGATGATGATGGGCTCTGAATCCATCCAAAAATTAAAAATCAACTAAAGATTAAAATTTAACAACATTGTTAGCTATTGCTAAATAGTTAATACACAATATTAGAAAACACCTACAACACAAATACTGCCTATAAATAATTGCAAGTTTTTGTTAGTGTTGTAATTAAGAGCATGCTGGCTGCAAATGCTGCCTCCAAGTGACACGAGGAGTGTGCTTCTTGTAATATTAAACAGGTTTTCCTAAGCAGCAGTGCCTTAATCACCTCTTAGCAGGTGGGGATCTACCAGGAGTGTTGTAGCAGAGCTGCAGTGCCTATGGGTGTGGAGCAATGGAGGTGTCAGGGAGCAATGTGATGCTGAAGAAGGAAGGTTTGTGTTAGCAAGGTGATCCGGAGAAGGTGAGAACGCTCCCATTCCCTCCCAGGGTGTTGAACCTCCAGCCATGGAACTTCCAGGTGTCCTTTGCAGCTCCCACCATGCAGGAGTGGTGGTGAAACCATCCCTGTCTCTGGCTGCTGCTGTGTCTGAAAATGGTGCTAAAATGCAGCTGGAAGTCTATTGGTTGCTCCACTTCCATTTTTTTCATATGCACGGCTGCCGTAATAATTTCCTCAGGTATGAATTTGGTCTTTTGGCTGTGTTTATTAACTTAAATCACACATCAAAAGGGTAGGCAAACGCAGAAATAGGGTCAAAGCTATTGCATGGTTATAGAAACCACTGAAGAAGCAGAGGTTGGATGTTTACTGATGGTTTGCATGAAAAGGATTGGATTCGTGAATGTGTGTGTAATGTTTTTATGGGAGGGAAATGCACATCTGTGTGTTTGCAGAGCAGTGGGCTCCTCAGAGTCACTGGGTGAATGAGCATCCAGGGAAGGTACTGGGAACAAGCACAGGCTCTCTTGGGCTCTGCTGAGCACTTAGGATCCATCTCCAGAGCCCCATGAGGAGCCATGGGCTGAGGGACACCTGGGGTTTTGCCTCAAATAGCCAGCTCTAAAAAAAAAAAATTAAAATTCAGTGGAATATCACTTTGGCTGATGACCTTGTTAAGGGAAAGAGGCCCGAATGTCAGCTGCTGAACGTCTCCTCACAGGCACGAGCTCTTCTGCAGTGTCTGTTCTGTAGAGCGCTTGTTGCAGCATCTTGGCAATTAGCGCTTTGCCTTTCCTTTTTCTTCTGCGATGATCCGGTCTGATTTACATTTCATAATAGTAAACATTATCTTTTATACAGCCACTGCCTCTATTCTTGTAGTTTTCTATAAAGTTCTTTTGATGTCACGGACCCACAGCTCAGGTGGCCCTTCCCTTTCAGATATATCCACTTGCACGTGCCCAAGAACTCTCATCAGAGGCAGTTCCACAGTGTAGGGAAAATAATGCTTTTGTATGGACAGAACCAGTTGTGTAGGAGTTGAGCTATAAATGCCACGACATAGGAGGAAAGCATATTGAGGGAGTGCTTCTCTGGTGGAGTTTGGGGGATTGGAGAGTAAATAAGAGGGCTCATAAAGCACACAGGCAACCTAATGTCATTTTGTATTTGATCTCAATTACTTGGACTGATGTAGCAATAAATATTCTAAATTGAAAATAATAAAGATCTTAAAGGTAAACAATAAAAAGGCCGTGCTGTGCTTAGAAAGAATTGAAATTTACTGTGTGTTGTGTCCTGCTATGCATGACACAGAATAACCTTGAGTAGGACACAGAAAGGTACATTTACAGTTCAGCGAACCGCATACACAATCATTTATTTTCCACATAATTCTGTTGATTTTTTTTTCTCAACAATTTTTTTCTTCATTAAGGATCAGAACAAGTGTGGATGCTATTTCCATAACCAGCCAACGTGTTTGTAGCAGACAGTCACCAGAGGAGTATGGGCAAGCAGAAATGTCACCGGTGGGGTGGGAGCCTCTAGTAGCAAGAGAGGTGGTTTTTCATAAAAGTCTGCTTTTGAATCCTGATATGATACTTTCATGTGCCAGGGAAAAAGATTAAACTTTCTTTGTCACTTCTTATTTTTTCCGTGGCTGGAGTGGGAGAGGTTTGGTGTTGCCGTCCCGTTTCTGTGGGAATTACTGGTTTTAGGATTTTTTTGTTAGGCATCACAGTATCTGAAAATACCGCTCAATAAATTAAAGCTTGGGGTTGGACTGTGATGCTCAATATAATGATTTTAATATATTTCTTCTTTGAGCATTGTATTGACTTTCCAAATGCAAATACTGATATTGTATGATATTTTTGGCAGTGGTTTATTACCTTCCAAAGCCTTTAATGCCTGAGCAATTTTTATATGAAGAATACATTGCAAAGTCTTCAGTGAAGGTGGTGATAAAGCCATGAAACTGGACAGAGAAATATTTCAAGAGTTGGTTTACTTGGCAGGATTTTGCATATCAAGTAATGGATTTAAATGATAGAATTCTATTCCCTGTCCTAGGTAGGGCCAGCAGCACCGTGTTTTGATAGCACATGTTATATTGCCCTATCTTAACTCATTATTTATATTTTTGTTTTTAATAGGGAAGTTTTGTTGCCTGCATGACTGCCATTCTAAGGCAAATGGAGGACTATCACTATGCTCATTTAATCAAGACTTTTGGCAAGATGAGGTCAGATGTTGTGGTAAGTGTAACGTATTTTCTCTCTCCACAAGATATCTTAGTTTGTGTTTGCTTTTTTTTTCCTGTTACTGTTTTTTAAGTATTCTTCTGAAACAAGACAAGAGGTTTGAAGTTACAAGTGTAAAATAAAATAATTAATAAAGCAGTGTGTTGTTTTTGGAATTTGCAAAGGACCAAATTAACCTTCCTGCCATATACAGGAACGCAGCTCATCTGTGGAGTGGTTCAATATTTTCAAAGCAAGCTCTGGGACTTGGATTTAAAGTAATTAAAAGAAAGTATTAGGAAATAGTAATTCCAAGTCATTACTAAAAGTCTGTTTTGTTTAAGGAGAAGGGAAGAAAAAAAAAAGTAAGGCTTGAGGAGAGGAACTTCCAGCATTAAATCTCCCAGATGTCCCAGTTTTCTTCATTTGTTTAAATAGCTTTTTCTTGCAGACCTGCTAACTTTAAAATTTATACAAAGCATTTTAACCTTAAAGATGCCCTCAGTTGTTAAATAAGCAATAATAATTGAAATTCGTCTTCTCAGAGTCGTTCAGTAGCCTAACTAATCCTACAACACAACTTAATTAGAGCATAATGGAAGAGAGTTTATAGCTAAGGAGATAACTCTCTAATGACCTGAAACTATCATTGCCATATGGCAAGTGCATGCTGCAAAGTAGCTACCAAACTTGTTGGCTGAGCTCCATCAATTAGTGGATGACCTGAAGTCTGATCAGCTGTGTTACATTGCCCACTCTGCTGCTAGGGATTCTGTTAGGCGTTTTAGGCAGCTTTCATCTGTGCTTTAATCTTCATAGGGGCCTTTATTTAGATTCTCTTCTTCCTTCCGTACCCACTGGAACAAAAACCGTTGTCTTAGGTTTTGTTCTCTTGATTTCTGCTTCTGTTCTGCTAGACTTGAGCTCTTTGCACCGTGCCAATTTTCAGCTAAGGTGGCAGAGCCTCTGTTGCTCACTATATTTGTGCCTGATCTGGAAGAGCAAGTGCGATGCTGATGATTCAGGAGAGTGAAGACAAAGTCCGCTGCAAAGAGCTGCCGAAGGACACCGTGGTATTAAATGGCTGCTCCCAGTTCTTGGAGCCCTTCCTTCTATAGGGTGGTTTTTTCCACTTGTTTTTCCACTAATAGTGAAACATTCCCTGGCTAACTGCAGCTAGTTCCATGGCATAGTGTTTTTAGCCTATAGAGAAGGCATGAATTAACACTCCTGGTTAACTAAGGTAAATATTTTTGTAGTTTTAAAGTAGTTCAAGGCATGTAGCTCTGGAAAAGGCAAAGCAATTACAAGGTTTTATGTGGAAAAAGGTAAAAGCAGTTTGCTCTCAAAACTCTTAATGAGACAATGCAGAGAGAAAAGAAAATTGTTTAGGAAATCTGTCATTATTCTAACTGACTTTAAATATTTATTTAAAAGTCACTTTTTTGGTAAATTGTTTGAAGTGGTTCCCTAGGTCAGATCTCTTGGTGAAATCAAGGAAGTATTTATGTATTTGGAATTTGGTGAGTGATGTATTTACAATTGCTTGTTTTAAGTGACTGATTTATATACTATGCATTACTTTCCAGGACATGATAAATTACTTTTTTCCTTTCATCCTGACTGTCTCTATATTCATCCCGTTCTGGATGTTTTTGGGTTTTGTAGCTGGGCTTATTGCATGCTCTTCAAATCTTATTTTCTGTCAGCATCTGTACTGTTTGGCTGCTTGTTTTCCACTGTTATGCCACCTGACTGTGGTTTGTAGGAGCAGATGTTCTAATGCAAACTTGGTTAGTTGCTGTAGTGCTTTTAGTAGCTTTACCTAAAATGTACCTATTACATGTTTAAATAACATTGTTAATTAAATGATAATATGTGTTAATGGAAACTAAAGTACGTAGTAAGCTGCCAAAACACTGAATGTGTAGGTAGTATGTTCATGGTAAGTAATAATATCTAAAATTGACTTTATGAGTATTATAAATTAAAGTGGAGCAATGCTGTATGGCAATACATTGTGAATCTTGGGATAAAAGGTGAATAAAATTGTTTGTTTGTTTTGCTTTTAACACAAAAAAAACCCACCACGTGTCAATCATCGTTCTGGACAGAAGGATGAAGATGCAAACCAGTTTCTCTGTTTAAAATAAAAGGTTAGGTAGCCTTTTCAGTGAGGAGCAAATAGGAAGTTACTGCTCTCACAGGCATTCCTTCTCCTGCGAGATTGCAGTGTGAATTTGAAGCCTACATCTCGTTCAGTGCAGGGCTTCCTAGCTCTCCCAGGAGCATTGCCTCCCTTACCTTTATCAGTGCTGTGGTTCACGTTTTCCTATGTTCCTCTCAATGCTTTTGCTTCCTGTCTCTTCGTGGTGGGATGCTGCTGAACTATTCTGCTTACATGTATTCCTTGATGTTGTGTGCGTTGGATGGAAAGCAGACCTGTCTCCCCTTCTTCGTTTACCTTTTCTATGCTTTTTCCATTTCTTTTTTACCCTACCATTTTTGAGCCTTCTGCCAGTGCTGTTGTCAGAGTGATTTCATTTGCACCCAAAGTCCCCTATGTACAGAGGTGATACCTGCATCTCCTATTACAAAGTGTTTAATCGCACAGGCATAAAAAAAGCAATGATTTAAAACTGAAACCAGATTCATTCAAGCACCCAGTGTTTTCTTAAAAACAAATGATAATAATTAAAGAACTTAAGGGAAGCTGTGGTTGCTTCTTCACCATTTGATACCCTTTCTCCAGCATGTGCTCTTCCTCACCTGGAAATTACAAGGTTGGTGCTGGAACTGCTGGATGGAACTTTATGGATGTGTTATGTAGGTGTCAGGTTTAGGATATTATAATGGTCTTTCTTGGCTTTAAAATGGTAGAAAAGATGGGGTGGAATGTGATAAAATCACTCTTATCTCTCCCTGCAGAATATATTGTTTAGGTTCAATTTTAGAAACTGTTCAGATTAAGGTATTTCTTTCAAAGAGAAATTTGTTATTGTCAAGCCTACTATCATCCTGAGATGAAACATCATCCAAGATCGCTGAGGCTATTTCTGGAGCTAACTGGTTTCCCTCCCTTTTTTAGTGGGTAGACCTCATATTCAGTTATTTGAGGTACATTTCATATTAGTTAACCAACAAAACAGATGCTAATGTTTTGCTGTGTGGAATATCTTAGAAGTATTCCTCCTAAAGGCATTCAAGGCAATGTCCTGAGGTCAGTGAAGTGAGTAGAAAGATGAGCTCCATATCATGTTTAAAGTTACCATTTTCTGTACCTCCACCTTTCTCTCCTCTTAAAATTTTGCACTCCTAGGGCTTTGAGTTTTCATGTGGGAATGCGAATGGGTGAGTACTGTTCATCCTTCTGTGACAAGCTTTGACTGGTCACTGACGTGAGCAGTGGCTGTGCAGCTGAAGCAGTCTTTGCAGGGTGTGCCAGCAGAGCTGCAGGGATGCCCGTGGTGAGGGTGCTGGACAGTGGACTTCCCAAGGCAGCCTTAGCTTTGGAGCTCAGTGGAGGTTAAGCTGTTGCAACGAAAAGCTGTAGCTGAGCATATTTGACTTTGGGCTATACCTCAGGATTCAGTAAAGCTGAAATTTTCATCAGTTTGGCCTGAAGAGGCGCAAGAAGTGATTTTTTTAAAAAATTATTTTTTCCTCCCTTTCATATCAAGTTCCTATATATCTTAGCTAGCTATTTTTATTAAGCTTGGACATCTACTCAGAGCAATGAAAAACATAATTAGTGATGCAAGTGTATTGGTGTGGGAGGCTTAGCAGTGCCTGGTTATAGGGCTCAGCTTGCTCTGGTTTCTGTCTGTAATTGGATGGGAGCAGTGGAGGGGTCCCCTCTGTTGTGACTTATGCTTCCTTGGGATAGCAGACAGGGTTTGTATCTGTTGCTGGGGAGAGATCAAGAGCTGCGTGCCTTGTTCCTTTAGTACATTTTTTAATAACTTTTCAGATGTTTGGAGTAATTAGTTCTGGTTCCAGGATACTGAGAATAAACAGGTTCTACAGCAATGAGTGGATAGCACTCCCCTCCATTTCCACTCCCCATGAAAAATCTGCATTTTGCTCCATATAAACCCTTATAAACCATTTACTTTTCTATAAGAAAGATACAATTTGAAAGACAGTAGTACTGTTAACACATACAGGTAAGCATCACACACTTTTTAGTTGATCAATAATTACCTTAGTTGCTACAGTGCGTTATTTAAAGTACCTTTGTGAAAGTAGGACAGTTAAAATGTAAATGTCAGTAGATTAAAATGTAGAGCTGAACCAACAAACTAGTGCAGCTCCTGTGTGGCACAGCCTTCAGGGTCAGAAACAGATGTGAATCATCAACAAAGTATATGAAAATCCATCCACTGTCACATGCAGCTTGATCAGCAATGTATGCAGGGGTTCCACAGCTGAAACCAGGGACAGGTAAAGTATAAGGTAGGGTTTGCTGAAAAAAATCAAGTACATGTCTGTATTCATAAAATATTAAGAAAAAAAAGCACTATGAGCTCAAATCTGCTCCATGGATAGGTGATGACCCTTCCCATGGTGCCACTTCCACTGAAATTTTGTTATTGAGCTGTAAAGCAGCATCAGTAAGAAAATCACTCGATATGTGCAGCAGGAAGAAAAACATTCACTCCAATGAAATAAATACTGTGCCGTGCTTGGGCAGCAAAATGTGCAATGTGATTATTAGAAATAATGTAACTCTTGCACCAAAATGCATGAAAACTGAGCTATGCAGTCTGAGCCCTTAAATGAAGACACGTTTTACTGAGCTGGTGGAGTGTGTGTCTGGGATGAATTTTGCTTTATGCAACAGTAACATCTCATTAACCACAAGCGGTTCTAAATTTTATCTCAATCCCATTAATGTCAAAACATCGTTTTGGATGTTGTTTTGTTGGGAGTGATTTTGGTACAAGAACGCAGGAGTTACTTTGCTAATATTGTAGATTGGGGTGAAAACATGTCCTGTGGCTGCCGGTGCTCTGTTGGCCCTCTCCACCTGGGCACCGGGAGCAGGGATGCTTGGGCAGCCCCAGGCAGAACCCTGGGCCATGCACAGCAGAGCTGGAAATCCGCATCGCTTCCTGTCTCCGTGCTGTGTCCTCAGGATCATAGAACGGCCGAGGTTGGAAGGGACCTCGGAGACCATCCAGTTCCAACCCACCTGCCATGGGCAGGGTTGCCAGCCACCAGATCAGGCTGCCCAGGAACCCATCCAGCCTGGCCTTGAGCACCTCCAGGGATGGGGCACCCACAACTTGTCTGGGCAGCTGTGCCAGGGCCTCACCACCCTCTGAGTAAAGAATCTCTCTGCAGCTCCCTGCTTCACACCAGTGATGAATTTCTGAGCCAGGAAAAGTATTTTAAAAGCAGCAAATTTTAAGATAAAATCTGGCAAAGATGCTGGCTCTCACATGTGAAAAATACTGAGGAGAGCAGTAACTTCCTCTTTGCTTCTCACTGAAAAGGTTACAGAAACAACAGCCTTAGTATGAAGGCCAGTGAATATACCTTTTTTTTTTTTTTTTGGGGGGGGGGGGTAGGCATTTGACATTTTAAAGATAGACAATATAAATGCAGATAGTGAAAACCTGTAGCAAAGTGTTTTAACCTTGCTCAAGAATAGAAGTTCATTTTCAAACTATGATTTTTGTCTGTATGGAAGTGGATCAAGGACTTTTTGCATTACGTTGGTTTTTTCCTTCTCTCTGTCTTTGAGCATTTGATACTACTTAAATTGTTAGCTAGCAATTATAGATTCCCAAATTGTAGAAGATGATTTACATTGTAAAGTACATCAGGTTTCTGTTCCAAAGAGATGTTTGTTTATATCTGTGTAGAAATAAATTGGTTTGTGCTACTAAATTAACTTTGTTCTGGGTCAGGTTTCCACTTGCAGAAGCAATTACTGCTGCTGCCTTTTGGGACAAAATCTTTTGGAGCTTCGTGATGGCCAAAAAAGAGCCACTGTTACCATCCACTCGAGGTCACGGGTAATGTGTAGCACAACACTTACCCGAGTCCATTTTTTTTTTTTATTTTTTTTTTTTAAACATAATCTTGTTTTCAGGCACAGGAAAATTTCAGATGGATATACTCAAAGAGAGGGAAAACTCATCAGCTGATGCCAGGGTGTGTTTTCAGTGTGCTTGTAAGATTAAAATCAAGAAAAAAACATCTAACTCTTTTTTGCTTTTCATGTCCCAGTTTGCTTTTAGCTAATTCTTACCTCTGCAAAGGTCACACGCACACCAGGCGTGTGTTGCTGCACGTGTGCTGCAGCACAGTCTGCACAAAAGGGGCCTTGGTCTGTACTCCTCTGGCAGAGAAAGCATTTTTTTCAAAAAAAGCTTCCTTTGGTAGCTGGCAATCCAGTGCTCCTTCCCGAGCAGCGCAGAGTTGTTTACGATGCGGGGTTGCTATTGATTCCACTTCTGAAAAGCTTACAGAGAACCATGGTAGCATTTACATGCATCATACATAAATGTGACTTAGCAGAATTTATATATGTTTTATATGAATAATGGCTTTGTTATGAAGCAGAGCAATAAAGTACCTTCAGAATCTGGTCGTTAATAACTGACACTATCACTTGTGGGTTTTGATCTATAAGAGCAGTCTTTTCCAAATATTTTCTCTTGTTTTAGGATTTCCTAATGGAAACATTCATCATGTTCAAGAATCTCATTGGGAAGAATGTCTATCCCTTCGACTGGGTCATAATGAACATGATGCAGAATAAGTAAGTACAGAGGGAAGCACTGTAGCTGGGAGATGGCTGTTTCATGTTTGATCAGAAACAACAGTGTTGCTTGGAAACAGTAAAACACAATGCAGCAGCGAGGGTTTTTCTTCTCTTTCTGTGATGCAAATAATGATTTAAAAATGGGCTTTGGAGTTTTTGGTACAGTGTTATAGGGGCCTGTTTTGGGACACGACAAATTATGGGTAGCATCATTCAGAGAGCTGTAATTCTGGAACAGAGTGCAGATTCAGGAGGGATCTATACATATCTTGTAATAATGAATTTATTTCTTTGGAGATCAATGATATGCTTTGCATATGACCTCAAAAACCAGTGGTTATCATATGCTGGCATGGAGTTATGTTCTTGAAAGCTGTCAGTGCTATGAATCAGAAGGAATTGAAAGGGCATTTCAAAGCCAGATTCCAGCAGCCTCGTGATGAAGAAACACGCTGCCAATATTTCTAATGCCCATTTTTTGCTCAATAATTGCAGCACTGTCATTATTTAGCATGCCTTTGTGTTATATTTTATGTTGCTGACATTTATTAAATGTGTCAAATGCTTTTATGTGTGCTGTGATGAAAGTATAAGGAAAAGCATTTTATTTACTAGTTGCCTGGAGAAATCTCTTATGTGCTTACTGGTAGCTACCGGGGCTATAAAGTTGTCAGTGTTTACTTACATAAAATCCTCTACTACAGTTCTTACTTTTGTTATAAAAATTCGCCATAACTTTAATCCTGGCTTCTGAACTTGTCTTAACCACCTAATAAAACCCTCTCCTAATAAACATGAGTTAGATGCAGCCATCTCTGGAATCCGTCGGCTGTGGGCGCGCGCTCCGTGCGGCTGCAGCTTGCAAAGCGCCTGCTGTTCTAGGGCAGCAACCTTTGAGATTGGCTGATGAGGAAGAGCTAAAGCCCATTGGGTTTCTTTTGTTTTTTTTTTTCTAAATTTTGAAAGTGGTTTTGCTTCAAGAACTCCAGCTATCTGGAGAGATTTGTTGCAGGTGCTTTGGAAAGCCTCGCACATGTGTTGCCGGCATCCCTTCGAAAAGGAGAGCACCTCTGTGCTTCACTGAATTTTGGAGGGGATTGAACTAGGAGTGGGGAGGTCTGTGCCTGGATGCTCGCAGTGCTGCGAAGCATCACACTGTGACTGAACATCAGTGCAGCAGCTCTTTCCCCAGGTCTAATGAAGATGGGTATTCCCCAGATTATCTTCACAGTACTGCTGGAATACTCCACGGTATTCCTCAGGGTCCATTTGGGGGGAGTTTGGACCTCGATGTTGAATTTTGATCATAGAAATGTATGAGCAAAGGCACAGACAGAACCTTTCCCTCCTGTGTTTTTTCTTTAAAGCACAAGGAGATTAAAATCAAGCAGTTCCTTATCCGAAAATTTGGGGTAATACAAAATGTGGTGCAGAGGCCCTCAGTTAGGGTTGGGTCTTTTTCCCATGCTGAACAGCAAGACCTGAAAAATCAGAAGCAGGATGTGGTGGAAGGACGGTTGCATCGTGCTGGGTAACTGCAGCACCCCTATAGTGTTTGAGGAGTATTTAAAGGGTTTTGGTGTTGTTGGTTTTAATTGTTTTCAAGTCTTTCTGGTGTTGATGAATATCCGCAGCAGTGCCAAGGGGTTTGTTCATCTCTAATTTACAAGTTAATTTTCATTACACCTGTTTATTTGCAAATGCTTCTGTGTTGGTTTGATTGCTTTTCATTTTTCTTCTTGAAATTACTGTGGTTCCCAAAAACAAGAAGCAGCATTATAAACTACCTCTTTGTCCATCTGGTCCATTTATTTTCACACCTATAAACTTTTATAGAAGGAAACTAGGAAAAAAATAAGAACACGTTCTGTCTTTCTAAAGCCCCTTTCAGTAGAAACGACTCAGAGCATGCGGTTTCACTCTTGCACATTACTTTTGCCCATTATTTTGGTATCATGAGCCAAATTAAGTGAACCAGTTTTTAACTCTATTCATAATCTGTGTGAGTCCGTCGGTTCCCCTGCATGAGGTGCATCTGGTGGTGTGAAACAAAGGTCGTGTGGTAGCATGGAACAAAGCTGTTCAACCCTACTTTGCTGGCAGGATTCCTCTGCACCTAGATGGATACACACCTGATCACAGAACTTGCTCTCATGGTGCATACTTTGCTCTTATGTACCTGGTGCAGTGCCCTGCTCTGTGCGGTGTTATGCACGGGGTTACATCCTGTGCTCAGCATGCCTTTGTTTCACTAACACAGGCTGTTACCTGTCGTGCTGAAATGAACATGAAAATCTTCACATCTAGTGAGATAATTGTCATTTTTGTAATTTTAGATGTCTCTCAATATTTACAAGCATCTCTAATTTAATTTAAAACAACATCTATTGTTTTAGCAAAACAAGTTGTTAGGCAGGAGTCAAAGATTTGGATGTTGCTGTTTTCCTGGAGGTCCACAGTCCCTTGCTTTGCCACCAGTGAGTCCAAGGGAGCATTTGTTTGGTGCCTGCAGAGCAGCCTGGGTGAGCCCTGGTGCTCACAGCGCAGGTTCATCGCTGCTGTGTCAGAGGGATGGAAAGAAGAGAATATCCAAACTGATAATATCCAAACTGATAGCACGGCTTTTCCTTTCACTGTCAAATTTAAGTTCGAATCAGCTGCTGTTTAGCAGTAAACGACAATATCCAAGCAGCAGAGATGGAAGGAAAAATTATTTACAGGATGACAGAAGTGAATAGCAGAACATAGCACGTTATGATTGAAACAGCTGCTTCTAGGAAGAAAGCAAGAACCAAAATCCAGACTATCTCCAAGGCCAGTACATCGTGGCACTGCGCTTGTCCACACCGGGATGGTGCCTGGAGGTGGTTGGTGAGAGAGAATACCCAAATAGGATTTCATTGTTAAGTCTTGATCCCTACATTGACTTGAAATGGCCACCACTCTTGGTTAAATTTACAGAAAGGAGAAGACAAAGGGGCTGGAAGAAAATAAATAGTCTTCAGATAGCATAAAATTTTACAGCAGAGCAGATGGGAACAGTCTTCTCATAGTCGTGTTGCATTGCGTAAGAAATATCAGCCATAAACTAGCCAGGAACGTTGAGGTTGGAGGCTGGGGAAGCACTTGAGCAGGGAACGCTGCAACAGATTGCTCGGGGCAGCTGCAAAGTCTGCAGCAGCAGAAGTATTTAAAAACAGTTTGACGAGCATCTGCTAAGATGCTGGTTGTAATTTAGGGAGGAGAGAATGGCCTCAATGATCTACAGAGAGCTGTCAGAGCTGAATGCTGCCCGTGGTTGTTGGCAGACTCAGGGCTGCGACTTGGAGGGGAACTTTGCAATTCCAACTTGTGTTTTCAACAAGATTTTTAAAGCACGGTAACCAGCTGTTAGCAGCTGGTTACTGCACGTGTTCGTTATCACATCGCCTAAAGAGAAGAATGAGCTGAGATAACTGCAAAAGAAAGTACTACTTGTTTTACACACTGCTGTTAGAAATTGTTAACAAGCCTTTTTAATATTTTTGGATACCTTTAAATTATACTATGGCAAGATGTATATGTTTCCATATTTTCAGGAGGAGTTCTTGCTATCAAGGTAAAGGCATAATGCCCCCACATCAGAAGGAAGGATCAGCAGTGGTGACAGCAACTGTGCCAGCTGCTTTGCACCTATCCAGCTCCTAAAGAATGGCATTCAGACCCCATCTTCAGCCAGGTGGCATTTTGCCCCACAGGCTCCTGTGATAAACATAGAAGACTCTGTCCAATGCCTTGAGTAGGCAAGCATAGGATAGGAGAGCTTTGGAGGCAGCTTCTTCATTCCAGTGATGCCCTAAAAAAACAAAAACAAAAACAAAAAAAAACAGGGATTTCATTTTGTTAGCATTTTTTTTCCCTTCTAAATCATGTTTACGAATGATGCAGAAATGTTTTAAAGATTATTTTAACTTTTGTCATCAGCTGACAGCTTAGACTTTGGTTCCTCTTAAGCAGGTAACTCAGAGCATGTCAGCAGCTCCTCTTTACGTTTTTGCAAATGAGAATAATCTTTGCTCCTACTTTGGCATTTGAGATGCTCCGTTCCTTTGGTAGACCTTATGATATATTAATTTGTAGCAGTACTTTCATCTGCAGCTGTTCCAGTGGAAGCTGGGTTGCCTATGAAAAATGAATCTGATGTTTTCTGTTCTATTTTTTGTGTCTAATGTCCATATTTACATAAAATCCGGGGTTGTGTTGCCTTTTGAAGTCAGAGAAAAGGGTCTGAGATGCTTCTCAGTGAGAATGAGGTTCCTCGTGCCCACATGTTTTATCCAGAGGAAATACATCTTACAGTGCTGGGGCGGGCTGGGGGCTGCTGCCTGCTCTCCTCTCGTGCCTCCCTGGCTTGGCAGGGGATGGAGGTGTGTGTGTTTCCTCCTGAAAACCCAGGCGAGAATTGTAATGAACTTTGTGTCTGAAAAACAAGAAAGAAGTCTTGGAAAGAGGAGGGAGAAAGATCGGGGAGGTCTGTCTGGTGAACACGTACCTTTTTCCTGTTGCTGGAGTGGATTGTACATGTTTATTTTTGGAACTTGCAGGGAAACGTAGGCTGTTCTGCTCCATGGTTGTCATAGCAGTACCTGTCAGATCCATCCTGTGCCTTCAGAATTCGGTTGGCTGTGTGTGTGACCGTCCATCGGCGGTGTGCAGGCACCGTGTGCCCGGGAACTGAGCAGAGTTCTGTGTCACGGGGAGCCCTGGCGTGGGCCACAGGCTTCAGCTGCCTGCGAGTTATTCCTGCTGACAAGTAACCTAAAGCTACAGCAAAATTACTGTTTAGGTTATTAGAGTTATGCTGAATTATTGAAGGCATGCCGTCATCTTCTCTGCTTTATGCAGGCATATAGGAACAAAAACATGTACGTTTTGTAATAACAGCATGAAAGTAAGCTTTCTGTGCTTATGTAATTGACCAGTCAGGTTGCATCTGTCAGAGCAGGTGCAAGGGAAAAAGCCCGTGTTTAAAATCTGCCCAAGCTACTGATGGATGGAGCTGCTGTTTTCACAACTGGCGAAACATTCCTGAAGGATGACAAAGGTTCTGGACAGAACAGTACAGAAAAAAGAGCAGGGACTGGTTTACAGACTGTCAGGTGGGATCAGACATGGGGGTGGCGAGAGGAAGCACCAAAATTACAAATTGCTGCTTCCTTTCCAAAAACCTGTGTATGTACAGCTCAAACCCACATTAAAACTAAGTTCGAGGAGATTACTAGTAGGCATGACCTGGGAGATGGTGCTTACAGCTGGGGCACTGGGCATGCAAATATTTACGCTGGAGACACGCTGTTATCACTTCCAAATATGATGTCGAGATGAGCTGCAATCGTATTTGAAGAGGAGAGGGAATACATTTTTCTCAAGAAGTCTGAACAGTCACAGAAACATTGATTGCAAGGAATTCACTCCATTTCCCTATTAATATACTTTATATACTGATCCATGCTTATTTATTTAAAGTTTTAGAGATCAGGCATGCAACTTTAACAGCAAAATGATTTTGGTTAGGGATACAATTAAATAACCCTTCACATATGAGCAATTTTGTCTGTTCTTTAGTGGCAGATATTTATCTGCATAAGAAAAGAACACTGCTGGCAATGCATAGATTGAGCTTAAACATTTCCCAAGCATGTGGCTTTCTCAGGTTCCACGTTTCAGAATAAGCTCATGTGCCCAGAAATTCCTTCTTCACTTATAAATAAAATAGATGAGTGCACACTGATAAATGATATAAAGATGCTGCAGATTTGTTTCTGCATATGGAGGGGATTTTTTTATTGTCCATAAAACCTAGTTGCATAATGTACTGACCTTTTCAGTAAAGACCTTGCAGGATTTTTGCTTTAGTATTGCACCTGTCAAATTAACTGGACCTGGGAATGAAACGAATGTGCTTGGCCAGGTTTAAAACAACAGAGGTTTTTTCTTGCTCCGAAGGCTGAGATTCCTTGAAGGAAAATGCTCGAGGAGGTGCTCTTAGTGCTCGGTGCTTTCCGTGGTGGGAGGACAGGAAGCAGCAGGTTGTTTCAGCCCAGCCATCCTGAGCTGGATGCGTTGTGCCTGGCGTTGGTGGCACGTTGATAGCAGTGCTGTCGTGAGAAGTTAGGAGCGGTTGTTTCTTTGGCAGCCCACTGGATTTAGTGGATCTGTTTTTTTCTCCTTTATTTCTACAAGCTGTGATACCCTCTGCTAGAGAAGCTCCGTAGCAGCCCTCGTGCTGCTCCTGCTGCCATGCTGCAGACGTGGGGGTGAGATGGCACGTTCCCCTCCAGGTCCCCCCATGCACCTGCTGCTCCTCCAGGGACTGCCATGTCTCCTTGATTCCGTGATGAATCGCTTCTGGGGCCTACAGGTGGAGTGCTGATTGCCAGTACTAAAACAGTTACCACTGGCATTGTTGTTGGATAGTCTGACTTATGGGTTTCATGTCTTTGAGAGGTGTGCGGGTCGATGGAGGTGGGCTTGGGCTGTGTGACTGCGTCGCGCATCCGCTGTGGCTCTGTTTATTCCGTGTTTTATTATTATGCTTCCCTTGACAAACCTATTTTTCTGTCCCTAAAGTGTGGGTGGGATTTGCTGTCCTCCTGGGAACATAGATCTCTGTCCCATGCCATCTCTATAAAATCAGGTGACGGCTGCTGTGGCTGTATTTCATCCTGAAGCACAGGGGAGGCTCTGCATTTAATTTTGCTGGCAAAGAGTGATCCTTTTTCTGTACTCGTTCAGAAATAGCACTGTGGAGCATCAGACTAATACGCAGATGTTCTTTGTTCAGTCGTAGCTAACGTCTTCGGAAAATATTTCTAATGGGTTCCATGGCATTTCAACCTTTTATTTGCCATGAGAAAATTATAGCAACTTAAAAGAATTGTGCGTTGGGGAACGTCTCTTCCTGAACCAGAAGGAAGCACATGGGGATAAAGGATCCTAACTGCTGGCATTCCTGGGTTGAAGTTTCGTGTATAAAGGGGGCAACAAGTGAAGACAGGTTTTTTAGATTTATATAAATTTGTTCTGTTCCCAGGCTTTGCTATTTTTGGCTCCTTGCAAAGTTTTAAGTAGCAAGGCAATCTTCAGGTTTAGACCTGGGAATTCTCCAGTTCGATAGCTGCCTGTCCTCCTTGGGGTGGGGGCAGATTGAATCCCTTCAAGACATTTTCAGTACTTGTGTGTATCTTATGAAGCTGGAGAACTGCAAGGAGATGTGTGAGTTCAGGGCAATGCTCCATGCAGTGGGCTTCCCATGCTGCTGGGGTGGGCTTTGCAAACAAGGTTCTGCATGGGGCATCACGGCTGGGTAGCTGCCAAGCAAAATCTTGCCCTGCTGGTCATCTTCTTTGATATATTTTACCAACTCTTAAATATTTGTTCTGCAAAACATAATGAGCAATTGAGAGGCACCTCGCAGTCTGTCTTTCTCAGAAGTGGCTCAGAAATGTGATTTTTTCAAAGAAAAATAGGGCATTGAGCTCTATGCAACTGAGTGAAAGTGGCAGCTTTGCTCAGTGGTCGCAATAAACAGAAGCAAGAGAACATCACAAATAGATTTTTCTTCCTCGGTTTCTGGAATCATTATCCAGAGTATGCTGTAAATGTCTGTTTTCTTTTGCTTCTAACAAGATACTAATTATTTTGTACACTCACACATTTTTTGCTGACTGATATTTATACAATGCTAAGAACTCCTGGTGTTAACACACTGTTTAGAAGGAAAACTATGAGAGGCTGTTGGACTGTGCGTCACGGCAAGTCACTGGTGGGAGCCTGGCTGAGATCTGAAGCAGTGCTGCCAAATTAATTTCAAATGGAAAAGAATGATTTGTTAATTATTCCTCCCCCACCCTCAGAATCTAAACTTAAAATCCTTCATGATAATTGTACTTATAAGCATATTCTACCAAACAAGGTATTTATCAGATTGATTTTTATGACTTTTTTTGGTTATCGGATGGTTCAGTTTATGAACAATCCAACATACTGTGCACCGAATAATGGAAATAATACTTTGGTACGTTTTTTTTTGTCTCGTTTGTGCTTTAACTGTTTCAAGAGTAAAAGCATCCTCCAGCACACTTCATTTCCTTCAGAGAGGTCCTTCAGTGGAAGAGTTCCTTTGCCTTCAGCCCTAGGTTTTAGCTCTATGTGAAGCTGAGGGAGGTCAGCTCATGCCCATTTGAACTCACGTTGCTGTACCGGTGGGAGTGTTGGCAGTGATGCTGTGTGCAGATGTTCCCTTTCTCATTTCTGGAAGCCCTGGGGGCTGTGTACCTCACTGCTTAACTCCTGCTCTGTTTTGGTGCCTGAACAGTGTCTGCCTGGATTGCTAAATGTCTTGGGATGCTCAGAAGAGTTGTAATGCTCTTTCAGCAGAAAAACAAAAACTAAGGCAAAACAACAACAAAAAACTAAAAACAAATTATTTAAAAACTATCGGCTTAAATGGGGGAATACTCCAAACTCCAGGGCTGCAGAAGCATCCATTACATGTGTGTGTTGTCCCCGGGCAGCCTGAGCTGGTGGAGGTGTTAGAACTGGGTGGTCTTTAAGGTCCCTTCCAACCCAAGCATTCTGTGATTCTGTGTGTTAGTTATGGATGCTATTGAAATTTTTGTTGTGTAAGGAACAGGGGAGTCAGGTAATGCTGGAGAGCTCCTTGGTTCAGTCAACAGCTGATGGGTGCAGCTGGTGCAACCTTTTGCAGACCCATTGGTGCTCATGTTGCACCATTTGTAGCGCGTCCCTGGTTGACCTCAGGCCTGGTACTTTCTACCTTTTGTGCTCTTGACTTTGCAAGCAAGTACTGTAGCACAGGTTCTAAAACTATCATTCATATTTTATTTCATTTTTCTTTTGTTAATGTTTCCAAGACGGAATCATTACAATACAGCATGGCTCCCATGGGTGGAACTAAGGATGCATTGTAAGTGTGGCAAAAACCAAGGCTGAGAAGATCACCATGGAGTCATTTGGTGGTGGGAGCACAGTGTGGGCATCCCAACTCCCCTTTATTTTTCTGGCACAAAATGTATGGCATGAGCAAGAGTGTGTGAATGCTGGATCCTTATAAAAGCAGCAGCATGAAGCAGGCAATTAAATGAAGCTGAAGGTGTTAAATCTAAGGGCACGTCAGCAGTTCTCCATTTCTGCTAACAGGAGAAGGCAGCATCATGTGACATCTATTTTTAAAACTGTAGGTGTAGCAATTTGCACTTCTAATTGATATTTTTCCATATCAATCTCATTTAGGTTAGTACTATTACAAGTTTTAAAATACCTGGTGAGTGAAATAGATGCTACTTTCTCGCAGCTGAGTTTTATTAAGCCTTTCCTCTTCTGGCCTTTAAACAAAACAACACAACAAAATGTTCCAGTCTTCAGAAGCAACAAAAGATGTTTATTTGTATCATATAAATGGAAGCTCAGGCTTAACTTCTTCTCTGTAGTTTGTTATGAGACTGGATGGCGAATTCCATGCCTCTGGCCATCAGTGACTTCAGCATTTTCAACATTGGAAAGTAAAAGCAATGGGGCTGGGAGAGAAGATGGCCTTTTGGCTGCTCAGTCACACTTTAGAAAGTGTTTTGTTTACTTTTCAGTGAAATCAATAGTTCTGCACTGTAATTCTCCTATTTTCTTAAAAAAAAAAAAAAAAAAAGTGTCAGAACTACAGAAATTAATTCCCTTTTCCTCTTCTATCTTCTTCCAAACAAAAACCCAAACCTGTTGATTTTGGGGTGAGTGGGAGTTTTGCTTTTCACAAGAGATTAAACATCTCAGGGAATATTTCAGTTTGATGATTCCTGTCAATACACTTTCAATAGCCAATTCAGTGTCCTTAGCATCCCAGGTTATTCTTCCTGGCTGCTTTCATCAATCAAGTTTTTGAGATACAGGAATAAAAAAATATTGGTAAATAGTAAAAGCTCCAGTGTTGTCCCTTGTGCATTACCTATGTCAAGGACTATCAGTCAAAAAATGCAAGAAATGCTTTTGTTTTCTTGCTGGTGGTTTAAGAAGTCAGGAAGCTTTAAACCTGAGGGATGAGAGAAGCAAGAAATGAACGGGCTTCTGGAGAAGGTTATCCTTCCATGTGGAGCTGGTGAGGCTGGTTGGGAGGTCTAGATGTAAACAATGCAAAAAGTTGTCAGCCTTTGAGAACTGCAAAGAGATTCTTTTCCCCTTTGTTTGCGTGGAGTCTGACTTTTAGGACTGACACAACATCCAGAGCTGTATCCTCTTACTGGGCTCTTTCCTGGCTGTGCCCATACGGCTGCTGTGTGGGTGAGGGGCCTGGGCTGCCTGTGGCTTGGCCATGCCAACCAAATTGTGGTGTTTATTCACTGGGTTTGTACTGAGCCATTGGGTCTAAGTGAGTGCCAGTTGAATTCTGATAGGATAACTTTAACCTCTGTGGATGACAAGCCCCTTAATAACTGTCCTTATGAGGTTTTCTTTGTGACAAAACCCCTTCCAGGCCAAGAGGAAAACGAATAACCATTTAAGGGGCATTTCCTTCTCCTTCCAGTGTTAGCCATTTTAAGGAGAACAGAGTTGTGCAAGAATAAAAATAAGATCCAAATTTTGATGATTTTACTGCATCACTTCAAATCCCAGTTGTTTTACTGCAAGATATTTCTGCTCTGCATTTGTGGCATATTAAATGAATATGGTGGGAGGAGTAGCTCAATTAAACAGTGTTATTATTAGTATTTTGCTGCTTTGGCATGGTTGTTTTAAATAATTGACAATAATACCAACCAGCACGGTTACAGATTTAATACAATTTTGGTAAAATATGCCTAAACCTCTGCTTGCTTTTCACTTGCCAACCAATTCCTCTTCTGGCTTTTTGTCTTTCTAAAGACCAACAATTATGTAGCTCTTTGGCTTCTGAGAGCAGCATCCTCCAAGCACAAAAAGACAATGAGGCCTTTTGTAGGGCTATTAAATTTTAGGATCAGGAGTATTTCATGTACAGAATTTTGAATTGTACTCTAGAAAACAGGCTTTGACAGCTCAAGTATGAGAAAGCACAGCCAGTGGAGTAATAACCAGGGCTAAAAAAATGAAGAACTACTCATGCTCCGACATAACGGATTGTACAGTCATGTGTGTTTGTAGGACAATAAGAGCTTAGAGTGTATTCAGAGAGAAAAGAAGTACCAGATCATTGACTGCCACTGGTGTGGAAGTTGGTAGCACTGGATAAGAGGACTGAAAATGCCATTCTTGGCAGGTGTTCCTCCTTTGTCATCCTAAGGTTATGATTTAGGTGTAGACACAGCGACATGCTGACTGCTCTGGGGTGCTCACGTTGGAATGATAACATGAATTCCTTGTTTTTGAACAAATACCACGGTTATAGCAACCTTAATATCAAGGTAATGAATACATAGAATAAATTGTGTTAGCTCTCAAAGACCTTCTGTAGTGCTCCCGTTCTTTGAATCGTTGAGCAAGAAACCCAAAGTAATCTTCTAAGAACTTTTTCATTTGGGGCCTTTAGAACAATAGTTTAAAGGATATAAAGATATTGAATGCAAATGTTTTCATTCTTTACATTCACTGTCTGCATACATGCACCCAATGTCTGCGGGGCCGCTGAAGGTAATCTTTGTTCAGTTGCTGAAGGTCATTTTGAAGTTACAAACTACCACACCTATGGAACACCAAGCACTGATTTGGTACAAAATCATCTGCCTGATTAAATTTGTTAATTTTTTGACAGCTTAATTGATATTGGCAGGCTTTCTGCTGGCTCAGGTGTCTTCTGGCCTCCAGCAGCTGGCACTGGGCCGTTCTCAGGCTGGTGTCAGTGCTGCATGCCATATGCAGGGGCTGCCTCCAGCTCTACGCTTGCCTCCCTGACCCAGAGCAATGGGTTCTGCTGGGTTATGATGCACGAGTGATGTGCAGCATGGCCTCAGGTAGGATGCTGATAGGGATGAGCCTTGCTCTATGCATCCCAGCATTGATCTTGTATCCCTAATCCCTGTGTAATGGCTGTTCTGCAGTACATGTTGGGTGGGTCATAGGGGAGGCCAGGGGCCATGGTACAGCCCTGCCCTGTTAATGGCACACATTATGCAGCCCTCTGGATGGAGGGTTTATTGCTGTAAAGAGCTACAGCTGCCGGGTTGTTAAAGCTGTTGAGGGTAATTATGCTATGGGCGAGGTGCTTGCAGGGGCTGTGGTTAGGCAGTGTAGGAAACAGGAGGTGTTAATAGGAAGAGGCACTACAGAAGGTGAGTTTTCCCTCTGGAGATACTGCAGAGCGCAGGCTGCATGCTGCATTCATCGGCCGTGGGGCATCACCAGGGGTTCCCGGTGCTCCTGCACTCGCTGCTGCTCCAGGTTCTTGTCAAATCCATCCTGACCCTGAAAAAAATCCATCCTGACACTGACAGGTGAGTTTGTGGGCAGCAGCTGCTCTGCCCTCTGGTAGGGAACTTGGGATCGAGGCACAGCAAGAGTTCTGTGGGAATGCGTAGACCAAGGCGTTTGCTGCTGCTCTCCCAATGCATAACCAATGAGATGCATTGCTGCCTGTGGCAAGGCAACTTCTCACAATCACTGGGAATTTGCTCTAGCAGATAGTGGCTGCATAGGGCAGGAGGCTGCGACAGGGGCATCCCTGTCCATGATTCTTATTTCTCTCTTCTGTTTTTCTCTTGTTACATGTGAAAAGATTTTTATTTATTTATTTTGGTAGCAGTCGACCTGGTATTGTTTTGTGGGAGGAATAGGTGATCTTCTATTAATAGGAAACTTAAAAATTATTTCCCTTTATGACAGTACTTATTTCTTAATGCTGAAGTGTTCCCTCTGAGAATCCAGGTATTCAGAAATCACTGTTGCTGTTTCTTTCTGTGTTTGACTCTGATAAAAATGAGTTACCTTGTGATTTACCTTTGGCAAGGTCAATCTTGTCTGCAAGCATACAAGGCGTAACAAAAATACTCACAGGGCTGAGAAAAGGAGTAAGAGATAGAAGAAGATAGTTGGTAGTTTACTGACAATTGACTTAAAGATATCCAAACAGAAACATTCCTGGAATGAATTTTAGTTGCATGGTTTGTCAGTGAGGTTTTACCAGGAGGTGCAACACTGTGATGCATTTGAAATATTCCCTCTCCCTCTCACACTCTTTTCTCCTGTTTTTGCTGGACTGTTTTGCATCTTTTCAGCCAGCAACCGTGTTTTAATTTTTAAAAATCAAAGTAAAATCACCAAGTGTCAAAACCAAGCGGGTTCGGTATAAGTCCTTCTTCAACACTGAATGCTTTTTCATTTATCAAACTATTTTTTACGATGTGCTTCTCCCACAAGCATTTAAATCTTATTTCATCTAGGAAAGGTTTTCTTAAGGAAAATATTCCTTTCTAGAAGATATCCATAATATACTGGGGTTTACCTTCCTCATGTTGCACAGTATCAAGCTCTTTCAGTGCTTTCAGGAGCATCTGAAGATTTTTTATTTACTTGTTTATTTTTATGAATTATTCCTCACCCAGTTGTCCAACTGTTGGGAGTGGTGCCAAGAAATGAATATTCTTTTTCAGGTGAATACTGATCCGAGGTGTATAGAGGGATCAGCGTGCCTTTGCCAAATGCAGTGCTGGAGTATCAAGCATAGCAATGACATTATGCAAATGTTTGCTGAGTTTGGCTTTCCTTCAAATGACACTTTCACAAATGCAGAACAAACCTTCCGGGGTCATTTTCCCCCATGACTGTGTTTTGGTGCAGGTTGCTGAGGAAGGAGCTTGATTCTCCTTGGAGAATGTGCTCTCAGCTCTTGTGTTGTTTCTCCTACAGGCCAAGGACTTGCTCTCTTCATCCATTTCTTCGTTTGTTCTATCTTCAGTTACTCTTTGGTTCATGTAAGAAAATGTAAAAATTATATATATATATATATACACAAAAACCCCCCAAAGCTCTAGTAAACTCATATCTTTTTATATAAGAAGTTAAAAATCTCAGTCTCGTTCAGTGCTGAAGTGAAACGAAACACAGTTTGCAATGAATGTGAATTTATACATGGGAAAGAAGCATGAAATGTAAACCCTGGGGGACTTGCAAGGTGGAAATGGGAGTCACAGCGAGAAGCACTCAGCTGATACCCTCTGGACAAAGGTGATGCAGAGCTGCTCCAATTCTTTGCACTTGGAAGAGGCCATTTCACTGTGGTGTGCACGCTGGGTGATACATGGCACGTCTGCTGTCAAGTGTTACTGGAAGGAGACAGTTGTCTTAATTAGAGTGATGTTTTTACAGCTTCATATATTTTAGTTTCTGCCAAGACAACTGACAACAAGAAATGAGGAATTTATGAAGGAATCATGAAAAATTTATGCTGGCATATGTGATTTATTCAACCAGCGTATCAAATGTAGTTTAAATTCCAACATCAGAGCTGCTAATAAGAAATCTGAAAATAGACTGAAACTGTTGATAGGTTTGTATGAATATGCACTTTGCTCACTGCATTTTGATCCTGTAACATGCTCTAGATTGACTTCACAACGATGTTAACGTAAGTTTTAGACTTTCAGCACTTCTAACTCACAGAGATTTGTTTCATTGCTGGTCAGGATTTCGAGCTAATTATCAGTGTAAGAAAAAATGCACAGAATAAAAGCACATAGGAGAATGCTAGAATAGTGCCAAGGACAAACTTGCACCAAATCCTTCCAAAACTCAAACACATCTGCAAAGCAGAGTTTTTCTACAAATCTTGAGTACATCTCTGAAGCAGAGTTCACAGAATTGTTAAGGTTGGAAAGACCACTAAGATCATCAACCCGCAGCTCATCACCACCATAGTACTAAACCATGTCACTCCGTGTGACATCAGCCTTTTTCTTGAACACCTCCAGGGATGGTGACTCCACCACCTCCCTGGGCAGCCCGTGCAAATGCCTGACCACTCTTTCTTAGTTGTTCTATAGTTTTGTCATTTTTCAAAACTGTTCTTGCATTGGAGGCTCATGCTTTTTGCTGTGGTTCCCCTGACAGCACCACCTCCTCCGTTTTGTGCTTGACCAGGATTTGGGTTAGATTTGTAAACTTGCACAATTCCGTGTGGGGAGTTTTGAATTGGAGCATGCTGTTCTCTCTGCTGTAAAATATCTAATCCCTTCTACTTACATGTTTTTGTGGAAGTTGTTCTCTTGTTCTGACACAGAAACCTTACCTGTATTGTCCTGATAGATGAAATACAACAGTTGCCTTGATTTAATGTGAGGGTTGGGATTGTTTTGGTAACCCTGACAAATAGAAAGGTTTCGTGTTAGGCCATGCTTGGCCGGGCTCTGGGCAGAGCAGTTGCTGTGGAATGAGGTGAGAACTGCTCTGCACATCCCTAGAAACCTTCTGAACAGCCCCAAACAGATCAGATTGAGGGGAAATGTGTGTGACATATGTTGGTGACGTGGCCCAGTTAGCCCCGAATAGCGGCTTATGATGAGATGATATTGGTGCACGCGCTGCTTCTCCAAGTTTTTCAGCTAATTCAGCTGAAAATCTGTTTGGGAGAGCTGAGCTGTGCTTTTTGGATGGCTTTGTTAGGTGGCAAATAGATCTGATGCAGCTCAGTGGGTGCAGCCCTCATCCAGAAGGGGTTCAGTGGAGAAGCTCAGCGTGTCCCCAGGCTGCAGCTAGGGTGGCACGGCTCAGAGGGGACCAGGGAATGGCAGGTGCTGGAAGAGCTGCCACCCAGCAGTTTCTGTCTGTTCTTCAACAAAATTGCAGTGATAACGAAACAGGGCTTTTCTTTTTTATCTGTTCTCTCCATGCAGTGAGCAGCCCTGTTTGTGATGGTAAGCACCATAAGACATCTCACAGAGCCGGTGATGGTTTTGGAAATGCTGTAGAATCTGTTAAGAGTCTTAGGCTGAGAAAACAGCAATCTCTAAAAGCTTTTTCTAAGATAAAAGAAGAAAAAAAGTGAAAGGTGGAAATGTTTTGTTATGCTTACAGAGAAAGTTGCCATGTAGAGCTTTTACCTTGCATTACTCTTGATTGTTGCTTCACTGAGTTCTTGCACTAGTTAGGAAATTCAGCAGAAGGCTCCTTGGGCTGAGGATGCCCCAGCAGCAGGAGGGGTTTCCAATGGTGGGCACCATCAGCTCAGGCTTCTTAAGAGCAAAAGGCAGGGACTTCATCTTTTATTTACAAACTGTTTGCTATGTGAAATTTGTCCTTTGGAACACTGTGATAGTTTGTCACCAGGATGACATCAATACTAACAACCATTTGAATGTGGGTTTGGTTTGGTTCTTAGAGACAACCATAGATCTAAATTTACCTATGCAAATCCTCTTACAAGCGTCATTGGAGTGGGGAAAAAAAAAAAAAAGAAAAAAAGCAACATGTTTTTAGCTCCCAGTCCATGGGACTTGCTGGACATGTTTGTGCTCCATGTGCTCTGTGTGCAAGCCAGGGATGCTCTAGTCCTGTGCCTAGTTTAATCTGTAAATAAATAACTGATGTGAATGTGGAACTCTCTGGGGGTATTTCTTTGCTAGAAACAAAAAAGGGCAGTTGATTAAAGCAGAGATGAGGTTGGGCCTACTGTCGTTCAATTTTATTTCACTTTATGAAAACATTATACTTTGAGTGCATGTGCAAGCTGGTCAAGATGAGCTTTACTCATCGCTAAATTTATCATGCTTATTTTTTTTTTCTTTTTTCATTTGGAGCTGTGAAATACAAAAGAAAAAAGTTAAAACTTTGTCATGCCAACTTTTCCTGTGATTATTCTTTAGTTGTTGGTGGTTGCAAATATTTAACATTCAAACACAGAATTTTAAGATTCTCTTGTCCCACCATGTAATTCAACTGATACGTAAATGACAGTGTAATTAGAAATTTATGGTTATGAAATCGACTTTTTTTGCAAGTGGGTCGTTCAGTTCTGTCTGTAGAAGTGGGTCGTGGATCCCAGGCATGCTGGAGTGTCCTTCAGCTCTCCTTGACTGCAGTAAGCAATTGCTTTGACCATTGTCAACTTATAAAGCAGTTCCCTTAAACGTTTCCTTCTTTCCCCGAATCATAAATTGTCTGGCTCTAGGAGTGCTGTCTGGGAAATGCAGAGGCTGAGGATCAGCGAGGCATTGTGAGACTGTGGGGAGCTGCAAAAAGTGCAACTCATTCTCATTGATTTAAGGGAGAAACACCTGGCGTGTGCATTTTGATTATTTATATCTTATTCAAGACAGTTCGTATATTAAAAAGGAAATTAAAGGCCATCTTTTCAAAAGAGCCTAGGCAGTTTGTACACAATGTGTGACTCCAGATATCAGTGGAGAGGGAAAGAAATGTGCTCTTTCTGCTCTCTGATGGACATCCCAGCAACACGTGGCCAAGGGGCTGGCAGCACTCTGCGGGCTGAATTCTGCTCACGTATCCCTGAAAGGGGCTGATCAGAACCGAAACCTGCGAGTGAGATAAAAACTACAGGGTCTAACGAAACTATTTGATCCCTATTATTTCTAGTTTCAATTTTTTTAAATACTAAGTGTATTTAATAATTGTGTTTTAAGTTTATTTTCAGCTAATTTAACAAATATATGAGTAAGATGGTGTGAGTGAATAATTTCAGCTTTCAGAGAGTTTCTTTTCTCTTACGTCAGTAACACAGTGTCTATATTTTTCTGATTTTCTGTGAGTTATATTGACATGAAAGTAAGAGATTTTAAATGAAGCAGTAAGTCCCAGGGAAAAAGTTTAAAACAGAACAGAACAAAAAGTAGCAAAACCCATCTATGAAAGTTTATGCCAGTCTGCATGTTTGAGCCCATTTCAGTGGTCCTGCTCAAGAATGGGTGTGGGTGCTGGTAGGAATGTGGGAAAAGGTAAGAAGGATATGAGTGATGAAAGGGTTGAACTTCAGTCCATGTTTTGGAGTCTTTCAGTCCCTTATGGAGCTTGAATTGTAACAAATACAAGAAAATGGCAGGTTTTATATCGAAATCCAGGTATTTCTGGTGAGCAGCATGGTTGAGTTTCTGTAGTCTGGGTGCAAGGGGGGATGCCAGCAGTGAACTCACCCCTGTGGAAAGGAAGCAAACTTTTGGAAATGCGGTGCTGAGGGCTTTAATAGGTAAATAGTAAAAGTGATGTGCATAAATTGTCCAGCCAGATGGCCATGGGCACAGGTGCTGCAGTGACAGGATGCCCTATGCCTTGCATTCACATAGAGCAGTGGGGTTCTGATCTGCTTTGAGGACTTCTGAGATGTTTTTGTAACAGGTTTGTAACCACCTCCCATTCCTGAGCACACGGGAGAGCAGCAGGAAGTGTGGTAATGTGCAAACCCATCTCCTTCAAGGTCATCATACTGTGTCTTGCATTGTGTATTCTTAGCAAAATATGTAAATAAACACCATTACATTGTTTGGAGGTGATTTTTATCTTGATGATTTTAGCTTGCCTTACAGTTCCACTGTCCTTTAGCCTTGGAACCAATTCCCCAGTCATGGCAGTGCTGCAAGTTTGCTGTGGTGTGAAATCAAACCCAGGTGTTGGGACAGAGTTTGTGCCAGGCTGAAGTCCAAGACAGTCAACGCCTGGTTTGTCAGGAACACAGTGTATTGTTTTCCATTTTCTGTAAATATTCAAGTGTGTCAATGGCCTTTCTACAGCAGCATTTTATGTTTGTATCTAGTTTTGTCATCATCAAGCATTTATTATTTTTTGTGTAATCATCTAAGTTACATAGACTTTTGATCTGCCATTCACAAAGCACTTTGTTAACCAATTGATTTAAAGGTGTTTTTGGCTCGAATACAAATAAGCTTGAATATTTTAAGATAATTGCAACGCACATCACTGGCAAATTGGCCCAACTGATTCTCACAAGCAGGTGTCCACCTGTACTGTTCTTCCATTTTAATCTGAGAAACTGTGCTTCAGATCTGACACCAAGCAGTTGGGCATTGTGGGTCAATTAAATTTTACCAACTTGTTCAGTTCATCTTTGCTAGAGGGGTGCCACTGTCAAAAATGCCTTGTTGGCCATAAAGTAAGAATTGTGGCTACATAAAACTGACACTACAAAAATATTAATTTGAATTATTTGTGTAAGAATCTCAGAGCATCTGGGGGAGATTGTCTGTGCTCTGTTGACCTTACAGATGTTTGAGTTGATTGATGGAGGGATTAAGTAATTTCTCTGTGCTCGTGCAGTGAGTAGCCAGCAGTGAAGAGCAGAATTCAAATCATCTATTATTTTCACATTCTCCGTTTTCATAACTAGTCAAAATAGAACAGTCCCCATCTCCAGTGCATAAATGGGAAAAATAATTCAAAATTGTATACAAAAATAAAGAAGATCAATGCAGTACCTTGTTTTCAAACACAACAGCTGCAGACAAACATTCACAATGAACAACCCATTGAGTTGTGTGCTCCTTTGAATTCTTGCCTTTTGGATTCCTATCTTTGTGCTGGAGTTTATTGCCTCCGGAATAGTTCTGCAACACACCTTGGGTCATCATTTCCCCATTGAATTTAGGCCAAAAGAATAAAGTTAGTTCTGTCGGACCTAAAGACACCAAGCAAAGCCAGCTGGTTTGGACGGATGTGGGCTGGAGCGTGAACCACTGCTGCAGGATAGCAGGGCTGGGAGATGGGACAGGTGGGGGCTGCCTGCCCGGCTCGGTCTATAGAAGGACACCCACCTTCAGCCTTACCCTTGGAACACAGAGCTTTTGGAGCAGGATGTACAGACCCTAAGGTAATAAACATCAGCCTCATCAAAGCTGTCAGTAAAACTGGATAACTGAGCTAAATATACTTCAACGCACGAGAGCTGAATAATGAAATAATGATTGCAGTCTTGTTATCACACGTGTCTATTTCACCTTTCCTGTATAAAAGGATGGATCAGGCAACATGTATTGCGTTATCAAATTATCCTGAGGATTGGAGCACGTGGCATGGAGAGCGTCAGTTCTAATAATACTGTTCCAAATTAGCAAGAGTGAATAGATGCTGAGTAAATAATCCTGTGTTGCTGTTAGTTTGTAATGGGTCTGTTGATGGGAAACAACTTTTCTAGCTGTTTACATCCCGATAATTTGATAACTCATTTGTATTATTTAAACTGCGTGTTTTGTGAGTGCTGGAGCCAAGTAATTTGTAGCAGAAGCAGTGTGCAGGAACTGTGCTCCTAAAGTGTTTTTTAAATTGCTTTGCTTGCAGCTACAGTTTGCCATAGAGAAAGATTTCTCATTCTGAAATTTCAAAGCCACAGGAGTGGTTGGAGAGCTGAGAAGGGGACAGCCTGGTGATTTAAGACCCTTTAATGCCCTGCTTGTTGTGGAACAGAGTGCTGGAGACCTTCCTGGTCTAGCAGAACGTTCCTCTGCAGTTTCCTAATGCCCTAAACTAGGAAACTGATTTATCACCTATTAGGTCTTATTAGGCCCTGTTCAGAGGGAAAAATGAACTACTGTAGCTGGATGGCAGAAAATTAATGTGAAATAAATGTTGATGTAGTCAGGCTGCTTCAGTTCTTCTGTCCAAGTCAATCTTTGTGGCGTTAAGGCTGGTGGCCAGTTCCTGTAGGTTTCTTGTAGGGGCACGTTGCACCTGCACACAGGGTGATCTCTCAGAAGGGTGAGAGAAAGTTGTGTCTTCAAGACTGGCAGCTGCTGATGTGATTGCTTCGCAGATTTATAACCCAGATTTAAAAAACAAAATATAAACCAATTTCTGTG
Source organism: Penelope pileata (assembly GCA_013396635.1). Lineage (NCBI taxonomy): Eukaryota > Metazoa > Chordata > Aves > Galliformes > Cracidae > Penelope > Penelope pileata. The sequence goes on along the minus strand of WBMW01004557.1, from coordinate 816,326 downwards.
TTGTAACGAATGTGCTCTTTATAGGCCTGCTACAGACATAGCTGGGAGGAGATGGGCGGCCCCTGATGTCCCATTGTTTGGGGTATCTGTTGTGTGGGAAGGGGGCTGAAGGGTGTGGTTTTATTTCTTCAGATTTCACTTATTCCCCCAGACTTTTTCCAGGGAGCCACCATCCATACCTGGAGGTGTGCCAGACCCGTGGAGATGTGGCACTGAGGGCCATGGCTCAGTGGGCATGGTGGGATGGGCTGGGGTTGGGCTGGGGGATCTCAGAGGGCTTTTCTGCCCTTCATGATTCTGTGATTCTGTCTGGCTCACCTGGCCATAGAGCTTCCCTGGAGCCATGCAGAGATGAAAGGACCTCAGCAGAGCCTCGCTGCCCCATCAGCCCCCCCAGGACTCCAGGTTTGGAGCCTCTTCCCCTTCATCGAGGCTTTCCATGTGTGTCCATCCCTGCCCTGGCCCTGCTGAGCTGTGTCCCAGCACACATGCAGTGACAGCTGTATTGGTCCTCTTTTAAATAAAAGGGAAAAATACTGAATTTGGCTGGTGGAGGAGTAGGAAAGCACAGATTTCCTTCTCACCCAGATCAGTTGTGTTGTTTTGGTGGGGGTGAAACTCCATGCAGAATGAGAAAATGAGGCTGCTGGTATTGTCAGAGGCAGTGGCAGAGATTGCCTGTGCAGTTCCACATGAATGAATGGGAAGTTTTATTTATTCTCTACTGCCAAACAAAAGATAGAACACGAACACCTTGTCTTTCATTTGTACATCATTGTACCGGCATTATCCTGCTCCTAGATTAACAGCGATTGTGCTTGTTTCTGTGATTTGCAGATTGCACCCGAGGGCAGATTGCCTTTGTTGAGCCAGAGAGACAGGAATACGACTGGCACAGCACGTGGTGCAGGTCTTAAAGACAGAAAGCCATTTGCTTCTCATAGCACCTTGTGATGCACAGAATGGGTTAGGGACAAAAGGTTTGATATTTCAAAGAACAGCAGCACCCTGTTATTTCAGAGCAGCCCGAGCTCTGCTGCACGGTGCCCATCTCAGCACCCGGTGCCTGGGCGGCTGCTGGCAGCTCCGTCCCCACGTGCAGCTCCTGCAGCATGGCTGGAGGGTGGGACACGGTGCAAAGCACAGCGCTGGCTTCTTTGGAGTCCCTGTGAATTCACATAGGAAAAAAAGGTGCATTTTCCCCCAAACAACTGTCAGATTTTTCTTCACACAGAATCTCAAACAGGGTTTAGTTCTAGAAGCACTTTGAGATTTTTCTATTGTGCTTACCATTGTAACAGGAATGTACAGCGATCCGTTCTCGCTTAAATAACACATTAATATTACATGAGGGGAAAAAAGCAATGCCTGGAGTGAATTAACAAAGTGATTCTGACACATCTTCTTGCTGCTGTGGTGTCTTCACATCACCCAGACCAAGAGACGTTGACTCACAGCGTACAGAGGAGTTACAAAGTGCGTTATGGTGCCTAACAGGAGTCATATCGACCAGAGGTTTTCTCATTTTGCTCAACATCCATCTTCTTTGTCTGTGCTCCTTCAAAATGTGCTTGTCTGATGAGTTACTCTTCTCTGCATCTTTGCTCCAGGGCAGCTTATAGCTCAGCACCGTTCAGGACATATTTCCTGGCATGCAGCGTGGTGCCCCATCCCATTGGGTGCACAGCCCTGCGTCCATACCCACCCCACACAACATGGGGCTCTGAGGGCCTCCCCTTGCAATTCACATCAGTTTAGGCAAAGCAACATGCTACAATATCCTTAGGATTGCCAGAGCTGCTTTTGTCTGGGCCTGACCCTATAAACGTGTTTTTAAGTAATATTGAAGGCAGGAAGGTGACCCCCCAACTGGCTGTGCTTACAAAGTCTGTATTTACCACAGCTGAAAACTTCTGAGCAGACGTTAATTTATACAGCTGTGATCATGCAGTAATTATGATTTGTCACAGACAAATATTTACTTTTTTGACTAATTTAAATCCTATTCACTATACTACATACAAATTAAGAACAAAGTGTTGTGTTGGTCTTTGAATGGATAATTGCAATTAAGACACTCTCCTGCAGAAATAATGCGTGTAGGGTTAATTTGGACTCTGAGTTGTTTTTTCTTCTTTGTGTGTCTGTACAATTACATTCTCCAACTGTGGCAGAGAGAAAATAATCAACACGACAATTATTTGTATCTGAGCTGTAACGCAGTATTTTTAGTGAAAGTGTAAAAGCACCTCCAGCACCATGTTAGGTGTTTTGTAATGAAAGTGGGGATACCAATATTACAGTTTTGTAATAAATTCCAAATCTGAGTGAATGTTCCATAGGTGAATGTTTTTCTGTTGTAGGAACAGTGTTGGAGTGGTATCAGCTGATGCTCTCCTGTATGGAACTAACACACTCGTGAGGCTCCTTTTCACCCTTACGTGCATTGCACGGGTGGTGGGAAATGAGTGACTTTAGAGTATGCATAAAGGGAGAATTTCACAACTGCAATATAGCAGATTAAATATTAATGTAGGTATTTCTAAAAAAAGAACATAAAAACGTTTTCATCAGTTCCCCCAGTAAAATTTGAATTATATGGCCTAAATAGCATGGCAGGAGGGTATTATCCTTTCCACTAAAGCTGGGGAAAATAAAGGGGGAACAGATCTTTATCTCAGAGTTGGCGTGTTTAGGAAAAAAAAAGAAATCGAAGTTGCCTTAGGAATAATATATAAACAATTTGTTGTATGTCTTCCTTTAAAATATTGCTTTCTACTGGAGACCTGGAGGAAAGCTAAAATAGCACACGTTCAATTTTAGCATCCCCAAAATCCTCAACGTCTTTGTTCCCACATCCTTTGGCCTATTGGCGTGATCAAAACTGAACTGCTATTGCAGGCTTTTGGTGTATAATGCTAATGTTTCTGGCTGGAAGCACTATAAATTGTATCATAGTTTTGCATGCCGCATGGAGCCACTTGCAGGGTATCAATTCTCAGCAATCACAGTTTGTGCATTGCTGACGTTAGAGCTGAAAATACGTAAAATTTGAACAAACTGTGAATTCCATTCTGATTTTATCTGCTAGGATATGGAAAAAATCCAGAAAACAGTGCATTTTACCTTATATAAACCCTTGACAAATATTCCATTTGTTCAGCGTTGGCCTATATAGCTTCTTGCCTTTGCCAGACTTTCCATAATGTCTGCTGCAGATGGATGTGAAAGCGCTGGCAAGTCTTATCTGTGTGAGCATCAATATCCTCCCCAAAAGCAGCATTTTGCTGTCCTTCACGAGTCCCTGTAAGGCCAGCATCGCTCTCCATCAGAAGGCCTTGATGTTGGGCTGTGCATCACTCGGCGTGCTCCTGGCTTGGTGCTGGCACGAGCGCAGTGCTGCAGCAGCAGCTCCAGTGCTGGGAGCCAGGAGCATCCACCTGCTTCCATTGAACCTTCATCCTCCCAGGCACGTCTCTGTCTCTTCCTGTGTCCTGGCCTGTTCTGCACTTGGTAGCTGTGATTGCTGCAGCTTTTAAATGTTCAAAGACTGTGCCATGGTCCTTGAGTTGGCGGTGTTCAACTTTAGACGTGCTGTTGTTGGGCACCCATGGTTTAAACAGTCTTTTGGCTTGCCTGGCCACATTGAGTGGAGAGGAATTGTCTTGGGCTGAATATAAAACGTATAATGTCGTTGATGTATATAACTAAGAAAACTTCTTTTATATATATTTTTGTTAAAACATAAAAAAGAGCAACAAAAACATAAAATTAGTGGGATATTCGGTTCTTGTTTTTGTGAAACTAATGCATTCCACCCTGCTCAAGCAGGGCCACATCGAGGTGGGTTTGGAGATCTCCAAGGAGGAGACCCCTCAGCCTCTCTGCGCCAGGTTGTGCCCATTACCTCTGGTCCTGGCACTGGGCAACGCTGCACAGAGCCTGACTCTGTCCTTTTGCAGCTCCCTCAGGTATTTATGGACACAGATGAGATCCCCCTGAGCCCCTTCTCCCCCAGGCTGAGCAGCCCTGTCTGGTAACTGTGTAGTTCCCTGAAGTTAGGTGTTTGCCAGCTGGAGCAGGAGGAAGGTTGCTAAATACCAAAAGGGTGCTTGGCTCCTCCAATTAGTCCGTCAGGTACACATCATGGTTTTCAGTAGCAAAGCAGTGTGCTTTTTCATTACGTAATGTTATGATGTGTAAGATTGTGACAGCTTTGGATGTTGCTGTGTATTGTGTATGTGCAACCGTTGGTTTAAAGAACATTGATTTCACCCTGTTTTGTTAGTTTGTCTAGGTGGGAAAATGTCCTAGCACTGGGGCTAGCAAGGATTTTTCCTCCCTCTGTTCCTGTCACCCATATAAGTCCATAAAATAATTACAGTCTGATCATAGAGAAGTTGCTCAGCTTCGGTGGCATTGACGTTATAAATGATCCATCTGGAGATAGCCAAAATGTGTGATTCAGGCCAGAGGAGAATGTCAAAGGAGCATGCATGAATGGTGCATAAATGTTCTGCAAGCTGCTTCCCGTGGGATTCACGGTGCTCCCACCCAGCAGTGGTGCTGGAGCTGGGAGATTTGCAAATTAGGGTAACGTATGGATTCCAAGTGCTGGGGTTTGGACCACGTAAATAGGCCTGCCTTAGTACTGAGAGCGTGCTTTTCATTCTGTATTACACCAAATTTCTGTATGGCTCTACCATAACGAAGATCAGGGTGCAACAAGTTGCAGCTGTAACTTCCAGCCCTGTGCGGTCGGATAAACGCTGCTGTCAGAAATAACACTGGAGTCTCACGATGCACTAAAAAAGGATTTCAAGATGCTATATATGTTTCAAAACCCAGATCATTTCCTGTATCTTTAAATATATTTTATCCATGTATAGCGTATTTTTGTAACTCAAAGAGCTTCCTCCAGATTAAAACTGAGAGAAAAGATGAAGTACAGCCTGAAAGTCGTACAGGACCGGATTCCATGTGGGAGGATCTAGCTGCAAGATGCCTGCAGGCAAGATAGTGGCCAGTCTCCCATTTGAAGACCATATTTGTCATGCTATTAGGGCTTCTCCAGAGGATGGATGTTGCTTTCGTGATGCTTTGTGGCTCCTCCTTACTCTGTATGGGCAGGGACAGGTCTGTGTCTGTCCTGCATAGGCAGAGCCGTTAGGATTATTTTAGCAGAAACTCTTATTGAAAAACTTGGGCCTTTTCCTTCAGTTTGCTTTCTTTTCCTTTTTCCTTTGTTGCATTTGCCCCTGGGGCTCTGCCTGCACCAGACAGAAGCTGCTGGCCAGCCATGAAGCCCAGGAGGACAGGCATGGCATGGGGAGAGTCAGCTCCTCCAGAGCCCTGACCATGTCCATACAGTGCACCTGCAGCCAGGCTGCATCAGGGCACGATGCTTTCCTGCAGGAGCAGCTGCTTATGGCCTCAGAAATGCCCCTGTGCCAACCTGGAGTTCTCCTCACGTGTGGCACGCTTGTTCCAGGAGTGAACAAAAATGGTTTTGATTGTTCAATTCCATTGTGGTTCCGTATGAGATGGTTCATTTTTATCTGTGGCATTATTTAGCCCTTCTAAGTTGGAGAAAGCACATGGCTGGGAAGGACAAAATTAATGCTGAAGGCAGTCAAAGGTAATCAGCATCTCTGGGCTTCTCCAAAGTGAAGGATGTACCAGAGCAGGAAAAAGAAATGTTGTAAAGGTGTAGAGATGTATATGAGGGGAGCAGCGTGGGGCTGCTCCGCACTGACTGCCCATGGTGGCTGATGGCAGCAGCTGCAGCGTGGATCTGGAGCAGGGAGTGGAGACCTTCCCTCCTCCACAGGCAGTTGGGGTGTGGGCAGATGTGTGGTGCAGGACCCAGACCTGGCTCTGCTGCCCCGTGTTCCTCACCGCACTGCAGAGCCCAACTATGTGAGTAATTTCCTGCCAACCCACCAGCTGAGTTACTGAATGGGGGATGTGGGATGAGATGCCACTGCAACCAGCAGCCAGATGGATGCTACACAATGTGCATGGGCCAGCTCTGGGCTCAGCTTCCCCTCCCAGCCATGGACACCTTTGTGTTGTGCTTGGCTTTAGGAGGTTTCTCCTTTCCCTTGTCCTTCCTTCTTCTGCACCTCAGCCGTGTGATCCTCCTTGTCTGAGCCCTTCCTTTTCCTTTACAACAGCACTGTTGGGCAGAACTGCTCCTTGTGCTGTTACCTCCCCTCCTGCAGACTGACTCTTCCCAGGTGAGCACAGGACCCCCTGGTGTCAGGGAGCACGGCTTCCTGGTGGATGTGTGCTGGGATGGTCTCTGGGTGCTAGGAGGTACCCAAGCATCGCATCGAGACGTTCATTCCAGTCCTGTCTCCCTGCTGCAAACAGCACCAGGCAGGAGCCTGCAAGAGAAATTAAAAGAACAGCACACCGCTGATCTTGTCCTGAGGTTAATAGCTGGGTTACACAAGCAATTGTCTGTGCAGGAGGCAGCAGTGTTCTCGTCTCGCTTCGCTCTCCCCTTCCATACCCCACTGCCTCCTTGAAGTGTTTTGTGTCACAGCAATATCTGAGAGCCATGCTTAGGATCAAAAGCAGCCTTACCTAAAGCTCTAGAGAAGTGGGGTTTGTTGTTGTTGTTGTTGCTGGTTTATTTTTAATACTTTTCCAGCATTAGTGTTCCCTTCACGAGGCTGCCAGCCACATAAGCGTGTGGGAATAGCACAGCAGAGCAGCCACTGTAGTGGCATTATAGATGAGATATGTAACAGACGAGAATCTATCACTCGAAGGTTGTGGTTTTGCCACTTCCCTGGGAGCTGACTCTTCTGTCTGCTAGTTGGGGAAAGAAGATGCTGATGTTGTGAAAGCTGGATCCTTCGCATAGCATCTCTTCTTTGTGATTCCTGTTAGTCAGGCAAGGAAAGTAATGATAAGGCTTAACGTAAAAGCCAAATTCTTGTCAGCTCCCATGGAAACTTTTCGTCATCAAGTACTGTGATAAATTCAGATAATGTACAAAGCAAAAAGACCTTGCCAGCAAACTGAGTTGCTGAGGTTCACCTGAGGCAGCACTGATCTGCTGCTGGGCCAACCTTTGGGCACCTTGGTCTGCAGATTGCTTTCTTTTTCTCCATTTGTATTTTGCAATGGGGTTTGATAAAGTAATTAAGTATCCACAGGAAAAATTAGGATTATTTTCCAAGCATTATGAGATTTATTTAGCCAGCTGCAATTGTCTAAACAATTGATAGCACGATTGATGAAAATGTCAAAGAATATGAAATGTAGTGAATCAATTCTATTGATTTATCCATAATTACCCAAAGTAGCCTTAATCTGTATTCACATTGTGTGGTGTCCATAGCAATGTGTAAGTTACAGAGGGCATTGCTGTCAGCAGAAAAGGAGAGAGGTTCACTTGCTGGTGAGATGCTGTCATGTATTTGAAAACTTTTTGCCAAATTCGTACTCAGAACATTCACACTTTGCAGGAAAATTTGCCTTGTGTCCTTTCCCACACTTCAGAGACATTGATTCCCTTTTTAAAAATTATTTCTCTTTCCAGACTGAATTTGTTAGGAGGCAGCATGATAGGGAAAAAAACGTCTTCTGGTTTCTTGCTTTGATGGAGATGGGTGTGCTGTGCTAAACGTGGTTCTGCATTTCTCTTCCTGTATATAAAATCCAGGAGAGAAGAACTGGATTTCCTTGTTGGCCGTCATTTTGAGGAGCTAAATCTTACTGCTGGTACCAACAGAATCAAATGACTGAGGTGGGGAGGACTGGCTGAAGGGCTCATCTGCGTGGTCATAGAGTATCCTGTAGCAATTCTCTCTTTAAAAACTTCCTCGTTGCTGTATTTATGTGCAGATATTGGTATTTTATACAACAGCAGACATAAATGCTGAGGCAGCATTCCCATCCGAGGCCAAGTCAAGATAAGAATGATGGCATCTTTCAAGGCACCACGTTCTTGAGTTGCTCAATGTCCTGTGGGCATCTTGTGCAGAGAGACCATCGCAGACACACTCATCCTTCTCAGTTTGAAAACAGAACTGCTTGGAAGTGATGTTTTTAGCAAATAAACTCAGCGAGGGAAGTTGGTGAAATGTGTTCCATAACAAAGACTTTAGCATTTTATGGAGCACTGCATTAAAATGAAAACTGCTTGCTTAATAGCTAAGCTGAACGTGGAGATTTTTTTAGCAGTGCCACAACAGATTACCTTTGTTTTAAATGATAAAATCTATCACAAGTTTTTGCCAACTATCATAATAGAAATTATCAATCTTGAATTCTGTAATTGTTCTTTATTTAGATAATATTCACTTTGGGGGAAGAAGAACACTGATGCTGTCCACTTGCAAGAGATGCTAGTTTCCCAGTATTGTAGCCTTAGCTAAAAACTCTTAAATTAAATTGTCTTCTAGCATTTCCATTAGAAAACACCATTTCCAAGCTTTTATTACTCTGTCATAAAAGTCTCTAGGAGGTGAAATTTAGTACATGAGGTTAAATCCATGGCTGGAGCTAAATCTCAGATAAAATTTTAGGAGACAAAGTCTACTGGTACTTTTGAAAAACAAGTCCCAAGTTTCTTGCACTCTGAGAGTCACGAAGAAATCACTTCAGAGCAAAGGCTGAGAAACAAGGATGACGAGGGGGGGCTCAGGGCCTGGCAGGGTTTGTCCAGAGAGGTTTTATGGTCCTCACCTTAACATCGAGTCCACTTGGTCTGGGTAGGTTTGTGGGGTGGGCTCTGTACTGGGCATGGATCCATCAGCCCATGGGGTGGGCATAGTAGTACACCTGCAAGGACGTTTGAGTGGAATATAAATTCAAACCTTATTTTGTTAACATTTACTGTTTGATTGTCCTGTGTTGTAGCACGTTGGCCTGTCTATTCTGCCAGACTTGTTTTGTAAAATTTAGTCCAAAGGTGTGAGATAACTGAACTGCAAAGGTTGTTTGTAAAACAGTGCATTCTGTGTTATACGGTGTCTGTTGTTGGTAGTCAGACCACAGGTTTGTCCTTCAGAATTTTGTAACTTGCAGTTATTTTTCATTCATCTGTCCCCATTGTTTTAGAGGACACACAGCACAGAATATAAATTAGGAAAGAGGTGCCAGTGATTATAGATAATATGCTAAAACTGTTTCTGAAATATTTATTAGAAAATAGGTTAATAAAGTGACACGATGCACCTGTGCTGGTGTGAAGTAGACATTATGAGAAGATTATGCTAATGTAAGTATTTAGTAGCAAGTCTTCATTGGGATTACTCTGTGCCATTATCGTAGTCAGTCCAGGAATTGTAATTCAACACAAAGCAAATGATCAAGGTTTTTGTTTCTTTCTTCTTCTTTTTTTTTTCCCCCCCCCCAAGTTTTGACTGCTCTTTATCCTGATGAATTAGAAAGAATACAGCAAGGAATCTTTTTAACATATTATTTAAAAAAAAAAGAGAGAAAAGAAAGAAAGAAAAAGAATAAGCGAGAAGTAGGCTAGACAGAAGTGTGAAATAAAAAGGGTTTTGGAAGCCTTGATGTGGGCTGGGCAGTTGTCAGGTTTGAAGGTGTGAAAAAGAATGAAAATAAAAGAAAGAGAGCTTGGGAAGGAAGAAGATTGAGAGGAGATGCGAGGAGGTCGGATGCCTTCATACTCACAGATTTGAATGATTTTGACTTTCATCTGACATATGCAGAATATGTACCTGAGTATTACATATTCTGTGTTGAAGGGTTGCAGTAATTTGGGAACCGCTATCCTGAATGTGATGCCAAGAGAAAAGTGGTTATAGGGATATATTAAAATACTAATTTTAACTTATATGCAAGTGAAAAGTTGTTTAAAACTTAACTGTGCTTTGCAACTGAAAAGTTGAAAAATAATTTGAAGGCATTTGAAGTGATTGCTCTGTAAGAGAAGACTTTGGTATTCATGCGTTAGTGAGCATTTGTTCAGGTTTGGGTTTTGCATTGGGATTTCAAGGTCTAGGTCTGCTGTTTCATACGCAGTCTGACAAGATAAGAGTAGTCTGTCTCATATATGCGCAGTAAATTTGTCTCCCAGAGCAGCAAAAGCTCAAGCATGCAAAGCATGGTAATGTGCGGGAAGGCTGATCAGCTGTAATAAAGCATTCATTATCCTTCCATCTAAATTAACTGAAATGACATCATAATAATGCCTTTTACAACCTCACTCAAATTCCCTCTTTTATTGAATTAGCAGCTAAACCTAAATTATTTTAAGCTGTGTATGTATATTCTTGTTTAGCTAGTTATGCTGTCATTATGGAAACCATTCATCCTTTTGTTCATTGGTTCCTTCTTTTTTTGATCTTCTGGGGACTGCATTTTTAGTTTGCGCCGTTGTCTTATTTTCATGTTGTAAGTATTTTGTATAAGTGCTTGTAGTGTAAACCTGAGCCACTGGATGCAAAAGCCAACTACATAACATACAAAATGGAATACACTGTAAGAATGGTTCTACTTCTGGCTTATCTCCGTAGGTTCTTTCTCCAAAAAAAATTATTTTTTGCAGAGGTAGTTTGATCTGTGCCTGTGTTAGCTGATGAGCTGGGTGTGATCTGGCTCTGCTCATCTCCATTAGCTTTTGCAAATACTTCCCAGTGATGGCTTGCAAATATTTTCTAATGATTGGAGAGGCTGAATGCAAGAAAATGGGGCATAGAATATTTTTGAACATCTGTGAACGAAAAAATTGGGGCACTTGATTAATTATAAGAGAGAATGAAGAAAAACTGACTGAAAAAGAGTTGTTTGGCACAGTGATTGCTGTTACGGTCACGAGTTGTGTCCCTTTGTCCCTTCTTCATTTATTGCTACCACTGGAAGTCTAGATTTGACAAATAGGAGCAACCTCCTGGATTCAGAGAGGTTGTACATAGGAAATAAGGGCCTCTCTACAGAGGTAAAATTGCAGAATAAAACAGTAATATTTGCATTATTATCTGGCATAGCAGTCTGTAAGCGTGCACCCACGAACCAGTTAATCACCAATGGGACCACTGGACATGGTTAGGAATCATTGGCAGTAAAAATGCACGGTAGTTGCAGTTGAAGGTATGTTTACAGCTTGAATCTGCAGCGCATCCATGGGTTCGTTGTCTCTGGAGTGAGGGCCGTAAATGAGAAATTATGGAAGGAATTAGGATTGATTCATCCTTTTGCCCAAGACAGGGCAAAAGATGAGTGGTACCCAACTACAGCACAGGCATTTGCCTCACGTGCTGGTGCAAGTGGTTATTCTTCCTGGCTTATAAAGTGCCGATAAGGTGTCTTATCGGGAAATAAATGATCAGGGATAAATTTTCAAGGGATCCTGATGATGGTATAGAGCCTTTCTGTGCTAGAAGCTGTCCGAACACAGAATAAGGAGGCAGTCCCTTCCTCAAAGAACTGTCATTGTAGCTCCAACAGAAAGATGCTGATGTGTTGGGAGCCAGCCCCAACACCACCCATCCTCAGAGGCTCAGCACACCGTAAACCTCCTCTATCTAGGTTGTTAGTTTTGGTATTTGTTGCCCTTCAGCATCAGTCTTTCTTCCCTTCACGTATCTTGAAGTGATTTTCTTCTGTAATCATATTCCTTCCATTCCGATCACATCGTGAAAAATGTTAATTTCCTTCTTTTAATTGGATTGATAAAGTCTTTTGTCTAACAAATCTTTTCCAACATGTTGGCGTTAGATTTTGTTGCTGCATGTGACATTCTCAGGGTTGTCACTGAGTGCATTGTGAGCAGTTCCAGCCTCTCAGCTTCTCTTTTTCTCAAGGTTTTAACTTTCATGGCTCTTCCTGACCCGGATAATGCATTCTTTTGTTAATGGAAACTGAACTTCGAGAAAAGCACTTCTTTTTATGCACATGCAATGAGAAGCTAATCTTCGTTATTAATTACACCAAGATAAGGTATGCCCCTGTGAATTGATGTTCTCCATCTGAACATAGGAGATACTTTTGATACTTTTTTGGCCCAATGATGTCCAATATAAGTGCACCTTCAGCTGTACGTGTGCACAGCAGCCACATTATTTGTCAGTACAGAATTGACAAAGCTGTTTTAATTCTGCCCATTCTGAGAAGCCTTTTTTTGCCCTTTTTTCTTGGTTTCCACAAGTTTAACAATGAAGTTACTATGAACTATCAGTATCTGCTTTGAAAGAGGAAGAGGATTGGACTAAGACCTGGAATTATTCATAAAAATTTTCTCCTTCCTCTTTTGAATTTTATTTGGCCATAAACCTGAACCATTTAAATTCATGAGTAGCAGCAAACTTCACAGATGATAACATACTATTTGCTGGAGTATAGCTAGGAATTCGTTGGGCAAAATTTTTTTCTATCCAAACGATCTCTTCAGAGCAAACATCTTTCTGTCTGGTGAAGCATAAAACAGTGTTGTACCAAAATGGTGAAGCAGGCCACCAAACCTTCATACGTATTGCCCTGTGCCTGTTGTTATTCTGGTTCTTTTCCACTGAACTGCAGCTCGTTCACAGGATGCTGTTTGAATATTCCAGGAGAAAATCTTTTTTTCTCAGCATCAGTTGACTTCCATTCTTCTGTGCAACATCTGTAGCAGAATTCTGAGACAACATTGGTTTTGACTCATCTGCATCCTAAAGAAATTTTCTAGAAGCCTGATGATTTCTCTGGCATCTTTCTGGGTTTTCTCACTCCACTGTGGTATCACAAGAGTGAGAGCATGTGGCTCACATCTGTCTGCTTCAGTTTAAGCATGGAGAGCAACCTGGTGGGAAGTTTCCAGAAGCAAACAGCAGGAGCAGCCTGCTCTGCACTGGTTGTGGTGTTGGCATTCTCAATGGGAGGATGCTCAGGCATCTTCTGTCTCATTTTAAAATCAGTATTTTTCACTTAAAATTAATAAAGTCACAACATTTTCTCCTATTTCGTTTTCAGAATATTGACATATTCCCTGAGGTCCTGTAAAAGAGAAGGCAGAACACGCTGGGAGCTCAGGCATAAAAGAAGTCGCTTTGGTGACTTCAGTTGTGCCAGGAGGTTGGAGCAGTTGAACTGGTTTCTGATTATTCCACTTTATGACTTCTCATTTTATGGTAACAGGATTGAGTGTGTCATCAAGTTAAATGAAAAATTAAGATGGAGCTAGAATAACTAAAAAATAAACACTTAAATCTCTGCATTTTTTTTTTTTTTTCTGATGTTCTGCTGTAGGAGGTTGGGAGGAATGCCTACCTTCCCAAAGCAATCTAGTTACAGGATAGCATATGGGCTACGACTGGATGGTGGTATTTATTTACAATTACAGTTTTACAGATGTGTTGTGGTTTGGTCCTTTTTCTGTTGCAATGTACAGTGGATTCTGCACTATTTGTTGTTTATTTGTACTCAGTTGAATGAATATAGAGGAAAAATGAGCGCTACGATTTAAAGAAAAATAATGGTATATAAAGTAATGAGATTGTTCCAAAGCTTAATTAGATGGAGCAGATTGAATACATTATAGTGATGTCTTGAGGCAACATAATTAAATTGGAGGCATAATCTTCCCTGTATTGGAACTGATTTTATCTTGGTAAGGCAAGGAGCGTCAGCGAGCCCTTCCTACTGGTACGTTACCCATCCTTCTGGGAAGACTTAGGGATCTCATCGTGTTGTCAGACCTTAAAAACACAAAACAAAACAGGACATAAATCTGCATACCGAATTGTTGATATTCTGATTACATGGATAACTTTGGATTCAATCTTAGTATATGCTACAGCTCTGTAATTGAATCATAGATCTAAGCCACGTCTGCAGAGTGTTATTGTGTACGCTGAATTCATCTCATTTATAAAATCTCTTAATGGAGTTGTTTCCAAATATATTCGCTGGCAAAGATACTGGTGAATAATGCATGCAAGGGCTGTTCCTGAAATGCATCTCTGCATACGCTGGGTACAAGTACAGGGATGCATATGAGATCTTTAGGTGAAAAGAGCAACATTGTGAAATGTACGTATGTGTATGTACGTATTTTTCTCACGTGTATATACACATAAGTGTACCCATTTGTATGTGTGCATGTACGTATTTTTTTCTCTTACAGTATCTTTTCTATTTAACATATTCTTCCATCTTCTAGGTTTTCTTTTGCACTTTCTTTTATCTATTTAATTTTTCATGTTTGGGTACTTTTCTTCTCCTCTAGTGGCACTACCATGGGTAATCTGGTTTTATAGTACACATACATCCCAGTGGTGTCAGAACTCCTGCCTTCTTTGTTAATTTTGTATACACAAATAATCTCTTAGAGCATCCTGATATCTGTGTGCTAGCTAGAGGTTTAATTTCAGCTGGGCTAGATAGGTTTTTTTCTTGTTGTTTTCTTTTTTCTTTTTTTTTCAGGAGAGATCAGTAGGTATCGTAAATTCAAATAAAAGTTCTAACTCTGTCTACTGTTTTGTTTTTAAAAAATTCTTGCTTTTTTTTGTTTTGTTTTGTTTTGTTTTTTTTTCATTTCTTTTTTTTTTTTATCAGCCTGTAGAAAGATTAACTTTGTTTGCATCCAGTAGTGCAACTCTCTTCTTAAAGATTGCTACTGGGGAAAGAAAAAAAAGGTTATACATGTTATGATTGGTCTTCATCATTACTGGTGCTTTAAGGAGACATCAATCTGTAGCACAGACAGCCTGCTCAAAAGACAAGCTCATTTGTCTGAGCATTAGCTGGCAGTTTCATAGCATAAATTTAAAGTTTTCAGGAGGAATCTAATGTTTATTTTGAAAATGGAGATTAGAATACCAGAGAATAATATGTTTACTTTTCAGCACCATGAATATGTAGTGACCTACTTATCCTATACCATTTGGTTTTATTTTTAAAGCTTGTCAAGCCAACCCCCATTGTAATTTAACAAGCAACCTTTTCAGAGAAGCAATAAACTGTACTGGGTATTAAATTAGCATTTTAGAGGCAGAGCATTGCACAGTATTTTGAAGACTGTCCTTCAACAGCTTTTTTTATGTGTTCTTGTTCCATAAGATAGTGTCTGTCTGGTGTTTGAAAACGTTTTGCTTCACCTGCAAGTTAAAATATAGCCCGTTTCAGTTCCAGTTAGCTACAACACCAAAGTACTGCAGCTTCAACAACAAAAAAAACAAAACTATTTTCCTAATGAACTGAATTTTTAATGACCTCCTGATTATCGTGAGATATTTTAAAGACAAGTGATTTT
Source organism: Penelope pileata (assembly GCA_013396635.1). Classification (NCBI taxonomy): domain Eukaryota; kingdom Metazoa; phylum Chordata; class Aves; order Galliformes; family Cracidae; genus Penelope; species Penelope pileata. The sequence continues at coordinate 801,109 of WBMW01004557.1, read as the reverse complement.
ATCCAAAATGCTCCTTGTGTTTCTTTGCTCTGCATATGCGAATTTGCTTGATTAATTTTGAGAACATCTGCATATAATTCCGTGTGCTCAACAGTGGTGAGATCACACTGCTTTTCAAGTAACAGATACAAGTTTCGCTTTCCAGACAGAATCGGAGTTTTGTCTAATTGAGATGCCAAACGTACAAAGGTGCCAACGAAGAGTGTGTAATTATGTAATTTTCTCTTGATCTTTCAGAGTCTTCCTGCGAGCAATTAATCAGTATGCAGATATGCTAAACAAAAAATTTCTTGATCAAGCCAACTTTGAGTTACAGGTAAGAAAAAAAAATACCAAAATACCAAACAATGTCTATTGCAATGTTAATATTGTAACAAATTTCTGTCCCAAACACATGATTTTGGGTCATGTAGCCCAGCTACGTCATTCCAGGCTCAGCCCATAGGTGCAATCCATTGTCTTGTGGGTCCCCCCCTACAGCAGAGGGGTGTCCTTCCCCTTCTAAAGGAGATGCTTTAGTGGAGATTATTCGAATGTGGAGCCTGAGTGTGGATCCTTGGATCCCTGCTTTTTTCTCCCTTATTTAAGTGTTGATATTTTATTTTTACTTGAATAATCAAACGCAATCGATTAGGATTTGTACCTGGGAAATGTTTCATGGAAGCAAAAACAAAACAAGGAGATGTACTAAGAGTATTTCAAGAAATAATGTCTGTGTGGTGTCTGCTGCTTTCAGTTTTAAATATTTATGTGAATAACTTCGATTCTTCTAAGGCGTTTTGTAGATATGCAGAGAAACATTTCAGAGAATTAATGGTATCTTTCTTGTCATTCTGGGGCCTTTCAGCTTTGGAACAACTACTTCCACCTAGCTGTTGCTTTTCTTACACAAGAGTCTTTACAACTGGAGAATTTTTCAAGTGCTAAGAGAGCCAAAATACTTAACAAGTAAGTCTTATTCATCATCTAAATCATGGACAAGAACTTGAGGTCTATTAACATAATTTTAGTTTAATTTCTTAGCTAAATCCATTCAAATTGAGACGCAATCATGGTATAATGAAAGGTTGGTTTTAAAAACATGAATCAAGTATTGCATGTGTTTCTACCCTTGAATCAAGATCTAAATTACATGATTCATTACTGATGAATACAGTATTTTGTACTGCAGGATATTCATAAAGTCAAGACTTTTCAGAAGTATTAACATAATATAAAGCTGCATTTTTAAATCGCTTTAGCTTTGTGATTATTCTCATTCATTTTACGTGCACTCTTTATTGCTTAATCCCTGACGGCCTCTTAGAGTGAATTTTCCTAACTGCAGCCAGTTTCCCTGGGATATCCCTGAAGAAGGGGTTTGTACAACTGCAGCCTCCTATGCTCTCCTGGTTAAAAGGGATTGTGTTGCTCCAACCAGGGAGCTTGAACTGTCTGATTTCTGTTCAGGATCCTGCAACAAATGAAACCTGTGAAAAGGAAAAGCACCAGAGTATGAATATTTCAATGCATGCATTTTTCCTAAATTTCACTGAGCTTCCAGTGCAGAGGACCTTGTCCTTAACTAACCAGCGAGCACTGAAAAAAGCCACTTAGATGATTTCAGACTGCATGTGTGGATTCTCTTTCTGTGCTTTTGCAGAACGGCTGCAAAAGCAGTTTGTTGCCATATTCCATCAGGTTACCACAGTTAATGCACAAAAATGCACAGTTTCAAAGCTAGGATTTGCTGAGCAAGCACAGCTCACTCTGCTTACCTGTGTAATATACATTACATACCTGTAGATAGAGATGCTGTATTTCCTATTGCTAAATTGAAGCCTTTGTGTGTGTTACTGTGATGAGAGATACTGCAGTGAGAATGGGAAGAGTTTATCACTGCTGCAGTGAGATGTGATTTTAAAGGTTTTTGCTTTAGCTGGCAGCACTGTGTGGGCTGCAGTCTTTGACCAGAAAATACAGTGCTCTAAGTCTGTTTTTTTTTTCCCCCTCCACCTAAGTTTTGCCCTTCAAATTCATCCACTCCCTCCTGAGTTTCAAGGTGCTTCCTTTGGAAGCTGTGCTTCACCTGAGTCTTAAAACAGAATTTTTCAGTACCGTAGGATCTTGCATACGTACATGTGACTCATGGGGCTCCCTTGATGAAACAGGAATATTTAAAAGTTCAGTGGAAAAGTGATGTCAAACAGAGCTCGGGGTTTTGTACTTGTGATACAAATATCATAAATAACATTAAAGCCACAGATTCGCAAACAGGAATCAAGATGCTTTTGTTCAGCTAGGTAAATCTCATTTCATTAGAATTTATGAGCAATGCTTTTGCACAAGGTGGGATCAGTGATACAAAGTCTTTTATATAAAGGACACTTAGAAAAGTCAAAGTGCTCCAACCACTGCCAGCTGGAAAGCAGAGGGATCAAACCATGGCTGCTCGGGATCCCGCGTCTCTTCTCCATCCCTTCCCTCTGCCCAGTGCTGGTGTGCACCCACGTGAGCCCTGAGGTCCTCTCTGATCCTGATTTGAGCAAAAACCAACAGCGAGGCTGTGGTGGCACTGGATGTGCCCGTGAAATACACGTGGGGACTGATTTTCCTCTTTGTGAGAATGAGATCCTTGGGCGGAAATGTTCTGAACTGATTTTTGTATGAAACACAGCAGTGCATCTCACTGAAGAAATTCAATCTACAGATGTTGCTTGCTACTAATATAAGTAAATAGATAAAGTCATTTGAAGTGGTTACTTAATGAACTTTGCTGAATTGTAAATCTCTGTTTATCATGATTTTACAAGTTGTTATTTTCAGTTTAATCATGTTTTGGGGACAAAAACCAAGATAGTAAATCCTTCAGATGCAGTAAGTGTTTGGAAGCACTGACTTTTATTGCTGTGTGAAACAGCTATCAATTCTGTGCCAAAGGGGTATAAATAATCACTTCATTCAATTTCACTCAGCCTCTTTTTTAAGTACATATTTCAATGTGTTAAATATTCAATAATTAAAATTTAATCATTGTAATTTGTAGGTTTTACTAAACATTGCATTTAAACATTAGATAATTACAGACTTCTAATGGTAGAGAGAAATATCGTTAGTCCTTACTAATGACAGGGTATCTCGCTACTATCCCACCAAAACCCCACAAGTTGCCAGACTCTACCATTCTGCTCATCCTGTTACTTAATGAATGGTCTTCGATATACAAATGCTCTGTGTAGCAAATGGGCTGCTGGAGCTCACAACGTAGCCTCAGAGGATGCTCTATGGTCCTGATCCAGTCGTTAATGCACTCAGTAGGGTGGTTTGAGTTCAGCAAACTCTCCTGGCATTAATGTGAAGCAGAATGGTAAAACACTCTGGCGGAGGGTGCGTGCCACGGGTGCAACCAGTGTCCCTGCAGAGCTGGATGGAGGGAGCTTGAGCAGCCTCCATGTCTGTGCTCTGCTCTGCTCCAGCCCAGGCAGGGCAATAAACCCCTTTGGTCTGCAGCACAGAAGCCTTTTCTTTATGATTTCGTGCGTCACTGTACAAGATGTCACAAGGTGCTCCTGGTTTTATTTTCTAGGACAACGCTATGCTAAGAGTGTGTGTAAAAATAAAACAGAGCCTTAGGCCGTGAAGCTCGCTGTCATGCTTCCTCCAGCCATCACTGTTTGAAAAATAGAAAATGTTCCCAATTAATCTCTGTAGCCACCCACGTGTCCCAAAGGACAGTTAGGTAATGCAAAAATGTGGCAAGGAGAGGTTTACACAGGTGAATGCTTTGTGTTCTCCCTTTGGTCAGTAGAAATTTGCTGCAGAAATTGAAACTTGAGGGACTTTTGGGGGACAAGGAGGAGTACAAGGCGAGGGCTGCAAGCTGCTGCTTTTGTGGCTGCATCTTTTGGGGCATCCTCTGCAAGTCAGCCTCTTCCTTTATACCCTGGTTGAATTGTACTGAGTTCAGGTGTTCTGCTGAGCTGGGTGAGTGGGGCTATGCAATGTCATCGTTACGGGTTGTGTTTAGAGGCTTTGACCTCTACTTGCAAGTATTTTTAAATGCTGGTCAGATTTTTCAAACAAAATTTTTCTGCTTATTGGTATGTGATGTACGTGATTTTTTTAAAAAAATGGTCTTTTTGTTCTCTCTTTAAGATATGGTGATATGAGAAGGCAGATTGGTTTTGAAATCAGGGACATGTGGTATAATCTGGGTAAGTAGCACGGATTCCTGTTGCTTGATATTTTCACCCAGTGTCTGTATAAACCAAGGTGCAGATGAAACAGGCTTGCTTTCGCTTGAAATAATGTTAGGCGTCCAAAAGGCGTCTAAAAAGCAGGTGATTTAAGAAATAAAGCCTCCTCTGCACACTTATTTCACCGCCTGGGAAAATACATAACGAGTCAATGTTTGTGTCTTTGTTCTTTTCATGATACTCAACCTCATTTTAAATAAAAAAAAAAAAAAAACCACTTGCAGTGATGGCTTTTACTCTCACTTTTTTTCTATTAATACACACATATATGGAAATAAATATAGATGATATGTGTGCAGATGCATACATGGATCCAGTAACTGTAGCAGAATGAGTGTGTCCAAGGGATGTCAGTAACTTTGCCTGGAAATTCAGCTCACAGTCTGATTTTCAATCTGGTTTGGCTATATCAGAGTGACTCAGGATGATCAGCCAAGAATGGGAACTTGGACATCCCTGGAGTTCATGAGTAAATTAGGCATATCTGACTATCTCAACTCCGTGTATACTCTGTGGGTATGATTTAGCAATATGGGGATTGAATTTCGTGAGCAACTGATTATTTACTGCCACCCAAGTGTACTCATCTGCCAGGTTTCATTTTCCTGAGCTTAACAGTGGAGACACTTCAGCTGTTCAGAGTTTTATCAAAAGTTGCTTATATTATCAGAAATAAATGCATTTGCTACTTCACTTATATCTCTAGCTGAACTGTTGTTGCTGAAACTTGAAAAAAATCAGCATATATAAAAGAAGGGGATGCCAGGGTTCGTCGTTATTTGATATTACAGAGGTTGCATCCGCTCTGCTGGAATGCTGAAAAAAGCCTTCCAAGAGCAGCTGAATTCACTTTTTATTTGAAGCATCTTTCGTGAATTAAGTGCCTGGAGAACAGATTAAAGCATCATGCACACCTGATGTGTGCCTTGACAAACAAGTCATGATCCCAGTACCATGTCAGATGCTGGGGCGGCCAGCTCAGGACACTGGCAGCCTCCATGTCAGTTATTAGCCAAATCCTTCAGTGCTTTATGCTTACAGTCATGTAGCCGTTACTTTTCTTACTTTTTCTAGCAACTTTGGTTTCTTAAACCTTGTCTACTTTTCTTGCCATTTAGCATACTGAAAGTAGGGAAATTTGTGTACATACATATGCATCTGGCTCTTACACGTGGTTATTATGTTCAGCCTAGGGACAGTGGAGTGCATCGTGCTTTTTACTGCTGTTGCTGACACTGGCTGCTCTTGGACAAGTTCAGTTGCTTCTGAGTTTAGTTTTTCTCCATTAACAGGAAGATGCTAATCACTTCCACTGGTGTTTTGGGAATTGACGGGAGTCTGTGGAGAGACAAGATTTTCTTCAGTGTTTCTTTCTGTGCTATCACAAAAGCTTTTTTATTTTTGATTGAGTTTTAGACAGAATTTTGGTTTCTTCTTTATAAACTGCTATTACTCAGGTAGATGAATCTGACCTGCTCTAGCTTAATGTCTGTGATTCCATAAGAGACTGGGATCATTAATTCTGAAATTTTACGTGTGCATGGAGTTGGTAAATTGTTGTGCTTCCTAACAAAAGCTTTCAGGAGAAAGGTAAATCAGAGCCAGGACCCCAATCCAACAAGGCCTTTGTACGTTCCGTAATGAGAATCTTTCTTTTTCTCAACTTCTTTGTAATACAGACAGTCAGTGCTGATCATGTTTAACTTCTGGCTCTTCACCAATCTCATGTATGTCACAGCATCAATTAAGAAAGAATACTGACTTACCACTACAGGGGAATTGATTGCAGTGTGTTTGACACTTTTGTCTTGGAAGTTTCACTACATTAATCAAATTATTAATGTATATGTTCAGAAACAAAATCAAAAGTGAAAAGCTATAATTCTTGCATATGCTTGAGCATATGATTTTGTATGACTATCTGTCATTGTGTATAAAATGTGATAAAGACAAATAACTTTGACTTTTGATTTATGTAGTAGAGGGCACGGATAAACCTCAAGTTATCATTTTATCTCATCATTTTTGTTCAAACAAACGCTGTGATTAGCATATAATACTTGTGGAGTTAAAACTTTCCCATTGGGAACAAGACAGTCCTTTAGCTGTGATGTACATTTAAGAGTATAGTTTGTTTTCTGAAATTAAATAGTAAAATAGGAACTCTAAAAGGCTCTTCTTGGCTGTGTATTTCTGATGTAGTGGTGATTGCAATATTCCAACCTTTCTACCATTTTTATTCCAAAAAAATAAAAAGGGGGAAAAAAAGGAGTAGATACAGCAATAGGTAACTGTGTGCGTGCACGCTTTAAGTACCAATAATTTAGGAATAAGATTTTTCTTTTAAACAGGGAGCCACTTTTAAGAGATCCAGACTGACAGATTTTCTATGTATATACCTGCTCAGTTTGATCATGAAGGCTTTAGACTTGAGTGCTCTGATGCAGTAGCGTTGAGGATGGCGTTGGGGAGCGTAGTCCCAGCATGCAGCCGCTGCTGTGCTGGCTTTCTGAAGGTGCTGTGAGGCTTTTATTTTCTTGTGTGCACTAACAACAATGCATGTTAGTATTTGTAGGCTTTTTTTCTTCCAAATCATAACTTCAGCTTTAAAATAATACACTATTTTGAGTCACTGTTTAGTTGGAACTGGGGCACCTTAGACCTGGATGAGTATCATACAAACATAAAGAAAGCTGCAGCACCTGTCTTGATGTAAATGTAAGAAATCAAACAGCATGTACTTAAAAGCATTATGTAGTGCAATTCAGCATATATAAAACAGAGTTTGATGCTGGGTCATGTATACCAGTTTTCAATAGTTAATGTTTTCAACAGGGAAATGTTGAAGAAACAAAAACTCCTGGTGGTAGAGTTGATCAAGGAGAGACAGATCAGAAAGCATTGCTTTTATCAAACTAGCTAGAGGAAGGTGGAAAAGTTCCTGAAGATGAAGTAAACATGTTGCTGGTGCTGTTATGCAGCGGGCTGGTCACCTGCCCAGCAGTCCCTCCATGGACCTGACATCAGGAATGGTCTGGACAAAGATGTTAATGTCATTGGAGGGAAGGCCAGGGTTAAAAATAGACCTGAACTTTGAGCATTATATAAATAGGAGTCATTACAAATAACACTTTGAATTTGTTATGTGTGCTCAGAGCTGACCCAAGTCAGAGGTGAGGTTGCTGGCAAATTGTTCGGTGATTTTTATGGCCCAAAGGTATATTAGATGAACCTGGGAAGTGAAAAATCAGACATCTTACTGGACAAAGAAAGCACTTGGATTTTGGTTCACTCAAAGCTTGCTGCTGGTGGGTGAGCAGTCTGCAGAGTATCTTGTGGCAAGGCAGAAGCCACTATAAGTTTTTATGTAGTCAAAAAAAAAAAAAACTGATTTTGCATGCAGTTTTTAAAGCAGATGTGCAAGTTGGTTTTCAGAAGAGAGGCCTCACTTTTCTTCCAGACTTGTATATTACATCTCTGTGTGGGAGTTCCCATGCTGCTGGGGGAAAAAAAAGGGAGAATTCATTGTTTGGTTGTTTATCAGAAAGTGCCACGTGTGACAGGCAGCTGCAGTGGGTGCTCTCAGGCACAGAGTAGGACTGTCATCGCCTTCGGTTTGTGCTCTGTGCACAGCATTGCATGGGATCACATCGTCTGGGCACGCAGCCTGCTGTCATGGGCCTGCTGCTGTCTGCCTTGGGTCTGCATGGCCTGGGGGGGCCTGCAGGCCAGCT
>WBMW01004557.1:781251-793112 GCA_013396635.1 Penelope pileata | reverse complement strand
TGATGTAGGCCGCGGGCACCCTGACATACAGGGCTGGTGGTCTCCTCTCAAGTCCTCCTTTCCTCGTTGAGATGTTTTGCTGCTCAGCCACTTACTTTTTGACTGGGAACTGTGTGTTCCAGTGTAGAAGAGGAAAGGAGGTCAAAGATTTCAAAAAAAGCAATTTCCAAATTCTCTATTTCTCACCTCTAAATTTCAAAAGATTTTCATTGCTCTTTTGAGGGGATCTTTGCACGCAAAGCAATGAAAAACCCATCGTGGCTCACGGAGAACCTTATGACATTGAATTTGTGCCTGACGTATATCTTTTGTCACCATCATTTGTTTTCTGAAATATCAACTCTGACACTTTTCAGGCATAACACAAGAAAACTGTCACCTGAGACGCCGAATGTAATAATGCCTGTAAAGAAGGCAGAGGGAAGCTGCACTCCTCTTACTGGCGTTCCTCACCGACAGCCAGTATTGCAGCATCACACAAAGTAACAAATTTGGTTGAGTATTCATTTGCCCTAATAGCATTGCAAATGCTAATGGGATTCTGAAGTTTGCCAAATCAAGTAACTTAAATTATATCTCTTAAGAAAAAAAAAAAAGCAGCAGCGTGTTTTATCTTTAAGGGATTTTTTTCTTGATTACATTTGTTCAGATTTATGTTAGTTCTGGTCAAAAGTGAAACTGCTAATTAAATACTTCCACAGTTACTGCCATGCCAGTGTAGTGCAGTGGAATATAAATGAATTAAGATGTGTTTCTGTCGTATACCACTGGTAAACTGCAATGAGAAACAAGAGTCTTAAAGCAGAGGGGGCTGAGGGCTCCTTCACTCAGCCCAGATTGGTGTGAATTTCTGCACTTTTTTTTTTAATTATGAAACAAAATGAGCTCTGTAATGTTTCAAAATCATCATGATGCTATAGGGTATTGGACTTCGAACATCTTCCATACGGGAATCTTTGCATTTCGTAAGTGTTAGTGAGCGTAAACCTACTCCTGCTGCTCTGATTTAGGTAGTTGTCATCTACCCCAGCACAAATGGGGGAAAACGAGTGCCCAGAGGGGTTTATTTGGCTTTTACAAAGCTGTGGTTGGATCTTTGCATTTTCTTTGTATTTTCTAAACTTCTGCCATTGGGTCCCCTGCCTAGAACTCCCCAGTGCCCTTACACTGCTCCGCACAAGCGTCTCTCCATGGTGGAGATGGGTAGATCATTTGCAGGACGTGTAATCTGCACCTTCTACACTTTACCCAACTGTAAGAACAGGAGCTAGATGTTCTTAAGCAGTCCAGCATTTATTAGGCTTTGTGTTCCTGTTAAGGATTATTTTCTGTTCTGCGTGCAGATTGTGTAGCAGGGACTATAGGGGGAGATGCACTTTTCTGTTGGGAAAGTAAATGTGAAATAAAGATAGCCAGTCAGATCGACTGCTGGAGAAAGGAGACATATTGTCAGCTTGGCTAAGATGTAGCTTCATGTCTCGAGGCTGTGTAAGTATGCACTCACGGTGACATTTTGATAGAGTGACACACAGAACATTTTGTACGCTGTGGGAGAGACAGAAGTCTAAATAAGTTAATACCAGTGATGTGCCTTTTGGCCTCTTTCTCTCCCATTCATGAGATGTATTTAAAGAAAACCTTGAAATTTAATATGTGTGTAAGCACGGGTGCTTTGTGGAAAATGCATCAAGTTCCAGCTTCGTTACTGGTTGAACAGCTCCTCATTAGTTTGGGTTTATACGTACCACATACTTGAGGAATAAATTTCAATACGTAGTTTAGTAAAGTCAGATCTTGAAAAATACTGTCTTGCATTTGAACTATGCAAGGATTTATTGATATGGCTTTTAAAACAATTATCTTCCACCAAGTCATTGGCCATTCATTAGCTCTGAAATGCGTTTTTTCTCTTTAAAGGTCAGCATAAAATCAAGTTCATCCCGGAAATGGTGGGACCTATCTTGGAAATGACGCTTATCCCCGAAACGGAACTTCGAAAAGCTACAATCCCCATCTTCTTTGATATGATGCAGTGTGAATTTCATTCTACTAGAAGCTTCCAGATGGTAAGCAGTAAGCAAGAAATATTTGAAGTTCTGAGGAAGATTTAGCTGTTCTTTCACAAAAGAACATAAAATTGTTACTACTTTTTTTTTTGAAAGAATAATATAATTATGGATTTGTTTATTTTCTATAACTCTGAATGGCTATAAAATTTCAAACTGAGGACTTTAAATTCTTATTGAAGGAAAAATTTGCATGAAGTAAATGAAACCTTCCTTTATGATACAGCAGGAGAGCAAAGACAGATGTCTTAAATTTTCACTGTGACTCAGGAAAGGAGTTTGCCTCTGAGTTGAATTGGACTTAAAAGGATGCCTGATAATGTGACAAACAAAACTATAATCTGCACAAATTCATCATCTCTAGTACCTTACAATTTTGATACTCTTAACCTCCTTTCTTCTTGTTTTATTCTGAAGAGGAAAAAAAGCTATCCAACCAGTGGCAGCATATCTTCTTGTTATATAGACAATGCAAAATCCAAAATACTAGTGGAGTATTTTTATTCTATTTTATTTTAACATGCTATTTAACATGCTTCAAGTCCTTGAATAAGCACACACAGGCTTACCCTGATAGCATCAGCTTTGGAGAGACAAGCAGAGCGAAGGAAAGTTTCTTGACATTGTTCATTTTACCTTCTTTCCCTTGAAATTTTAACGTATGGATTGACTGTAAGGCCACGTAGCTTTGTGATATAAACCAGTGTAGCTCCTTTACACTGAGAAATTTCTGTCCGAATGGCAGAATATGACTTTGAAAATTTTGCAATAAAGTTTGACGTGTTGCTCACTTTTTTTTTTCCCTTTATATTTACATTTTTCTTTCCTGGGTGAAATGTCTTATCTTTTTCTGCATCTTTTAGTGAACTTTTATTCATACCCAACTCTTAATAAATCTATAGCCAAAATAAATGAATGTCTGCCTGGAGAGATTTAAACGCAGGGAAACGGCATCAGCTTTATTACTTTGATTTGTTTTGTGCTGGATGCTGTATGGAAAGGTTGTGAACTGTATTTTGGATCCATCCAATTACTGCATAATCATTCTTTCTTATGTTTGACTCTGATGATACTGTAAAGATTGAAATGCTCACTGGGATGCCATTTAAACACTTTCCTGTCAGATGCTCTCTTTGTTACTTGTCATTTTTTATTTGTACAATTATATGGATCATGAAAAATCCGAGGGTAGCTTTATAGCTAAATTTATGGCCTTGCGTTTTCTTGATGGAAGAAAATGAGCTTTGTGTGGAATATTTGGGTGATTTTAATAAATGAACGTCTTAAATATTTCATACAATTGTTTTTTGCCTTCTGAGAAGAAAAATGTCTCATAGTAAAGTCAGAGATATCCTGGGTTGTAGATAGTCAACATGCATTCCTTGTGTCAGCATAGCTTCTTTCTTTATGGACGTAACATTGATGTGACAGGTACAGAGGTAGTAAACCTTTTTTTTTTTTTTTTTTACTGCATTTGAATGAACAGTTATGTCAAATGGAATAATCAATCTATCCATTTATAATTTTGCAGATAATGTAGTTACATGCATGCTGGGGCTCTGAGGCTGGTGTCTGGGGAATGATGATCACAGCCAATTTCCTTGGCCCCCTGGGGTGCAGCCTTTCAGCTCTCACAGACTTGCATACATCCGATTTCTGCAGTCAGCCAGCCCTCGTGTGCAGTCATTGGGTCACCATTTGCTTCCTCATTGCTTCTCCACCCACGGACTGGGGGGCTGACCTTATCTGTGAGGCAGAGAAGGCTTTTGGCACCTCAGTCTTTTCATTAGTTGTAACCTGTCAGCCCCATTCAGCAGCAGACCTGCATCCTCTGATGTCTCTGTGTTATCTGCATGCCAATAGCAGAGAACGTGTTCAAAACACCACGTCAATCCCATATGAGTTGTCCCCTGCTAAAAGATTCCCTGTAGCATCCACCTGATGTTTCAGAGCCTGTAAAGCTTTAGAGCTAAAGATTTGGAACTGGGCGCATCCCAGACTGGTGTGAATCCAGTCTGTCTGAGGCCATATGGAGGTTGAGGTAGAACTGGAACTGGTCCCAAGAACCAAACAAATGCAATTCCCGGCTGCTTCCCCAACTTTGGCTGTATTATCTGCCTTGGAAACAGTAACTTGTTTATTAACCGTAGTGTTTGATGTCTTCTAAATGATAGAAATAGATACAAAATAATTTCTTTAAATCTTACCAGTACCTAGGCAAGCTTTCATACCTGATCTTTCACTGTAATGCACTGCATTATGTTGAAGGTATGCAACTACCAATTATTACTGTCCAGCCTTGCTTTCAAAGAGAAGTTCAAAACTGAATGGCTGGCTGCTGTTAAGCTAATCTGCCAGAAATCCAATTATCTAACCTTATTAGTCACATCAGCAAGGGTTTAAATTGGCTCCACTTCTCCAGCAGATGTGCAAACCTCATGATGTGTGGGGGAGGAATTGAAATTTTTTTGCAGAACTTCTATGCTGTGATGGCTTGTGTTATAAACAGACAGCTTTCCCCATGGCTGTTTTAATTTCTGTATGAATTGGTAAAACCAGTAACAGGCAGAATAGGGATTTTGTTCTTCCACTATATATAGCCCTGAGAAGAAGCAGAAAATAAATTTCCCTAAATTAAATGCTGACTGAATTAAAAGCTGAAGTTGCCCAGTTTTGTCCTCTCCCTTTTAAGGTTCTTTGAAGCTTATATAGGCTTCAAAGTAGCCTGTACCTCAAAGCATGAATCTGATCCTAAAGTCTGTGTGTGACTGATGCTTCCCTATAGAAGAAAATGCCTCCTCCTCTGCTCTGCTTTTTCCCCTCTGCCTGTTTGACTCGTGAGTCCTCCAGATCAAAGGGAGTGTGTCAGAGCCACAGAAGCAATGAAAGAGAGTTGCTTTGATTGTTCACGTCCTGGTCAGGTGAACGTGATGGATCCTGCAGTGACAGCAGGAGAGAAGGTTCATCATGAAACAGTCATTCAGCTGAAATGTGGAATCTGAAGCATTGAAAGCCCCAACCTCTTGCAGCCTGTTCCTTCCATCTGTCGCTTCCTCTTGTTGCTTTTCTTATGAAACTTTTAACTTTCCTTTTCCAAGCCTGCCATTGTTGATTGCACCTGCTTGTTTTGAGATGAACCAGTTCATAGAGAGGTGTGAGCGCAGGAATTGGGACAAAACATGCCATGGAGAAAAGCGGGAGGAGGCAGAGGGAGATGTTCGACAGGTTCTCCCTGTCTCAGAGCACTGCATCGTAATACAATTTCTTTTAATTGATCTGGTACATATTAATTCATAGAAGTAGCTTATTTTAAGAGACAAAAATAACAATTAAATAAGGTAAGGGGTTAAGTCAGAAGCACTACTCTAGTCTTTCTTTCCCGATGTTACGACATATCAAGTAGTGAGGAAGGAACAGCCCTTATCCTTCAAAGTAAAACGAGCTGTACCCCCCACTCAGCAGTGGAGAGCATGCAGAAATTAGAAGTCCCATATGTCTGGTTTTCAGGCTAAACAGCATTATTAAGGAGGATTGTCAAAGTGTCCAGTGGTGTTAGCATCAGTGGTATAAGCATGCAAGCTACAGCTTGTGTTCTTACGCTGTAAGAATAAGGAACTGTGTAAAAGTAATGGTCTGAGGAAAGAGCCCCAAAACCACAACAACACATCTGTTCCATTTTATACAAATTGGAATACCACTTAGCATAATGGAGCCATTGCCAAAAAGATAGAAAAATGATAGAGAAATGCATAATGAATGAATGCATAATGCAAAATCATATAGAACTGCATAATCAATGAATGCATAATGCAGATGATTACTAAAATAAAACTCTGGTTGCATCTCAAGTACCTCTAGCTAATGTTCTGTTGTGAAGAGAATTAAATGAGGAAAGATGGGAAGAAATGAGGGAAAACCCTTTTAATTCATTTCCAACATTTAACAGTAAATCCTAGTGTCATTGAGGCAGTGATACCAACGTTTTCATTTGCTCTGTAATTTCTTGCTGGTAATCAATGAGTTTCGAATTGATGTAATTCTTCTTAGCTAGCTGGTTTGTCTGAATATCTACCCAATTTTATGTCCTGTCATTCCCTTTTAGGTCTTTTTACCAGCTCTGAGCACTATGTTAGCCTTCCTCTCTCCATGCTATGGATCTGAGGACAGAACACAAGTTAGTGACTTGTGTAAGGTTCTGTGATTGCATGGTTGTCCTTTGCAATCCCAGTGAATGTGCAAATTCAAATAAATCATCTTCCTAGAGGATTAACTTCAATAAGTAATATTTTAATTATCTGTGATTGAAGTGTAAATCTTATTTATTTTCTGGTCTTTTCGAACATTGGTATTTCTCCCTCACTCCACCTAAGAGTGAGAGAAAAAGCTAATGCTGTGAGTCCAGAAACATCCAAAGTCACTTAACATTAAATGGCCACTGGCCCTGCTTGCTAACCAGAGTGCTCTGGGAAAACAGGTAATGGAGCAGATAAAACTGTTGGGAATGACCACCTACTTCTGTAGTGGCCTTTTACAAAGTTTTACAGTGTCTGTGTGCTATTTCTGCATTAGGACTAATTTCTAGTGGTGCTATCTGTCTCTTGAATCTTATATGGCAAATTCATTATTATCCCATATCTAAACAAATTTATAGCAGCTTGGAGGACTGAAAAACCTCCTCATCTACAGCTAGATTAAATTATCAGTCAGTGCTACAAATATGGCTTGATCACATTTAAGGTAAACCTAAGACCAAAGTGTTTAGTTGAGCTGACACTTGAAGACTCTCGATAGCTTCCATTGATTTGTAACCAGAGTTTTCTTGAGATGAGAGATTGTAGCAGACAGACAAAGCAGTGAGTATGTGCTAAAGTTCAAGCATGCATTCTAAAGGGAAGCTGAGATCTTGATCAGTTGCAAGGAAAAGTTGATAATAATTTCCTGTAATCTTCCTAACATCACCCCTCGAGCTTTCACTGCCAACAGAAAGATATGGATCTAGCTCATAGATAGTGCCAGAAACGTCCCTCGAGCCTCTGGAAAGAACCTCAGCAAGTGTCACTGGCTGTAGCAGACACATGTCAAGTTTGCTGCTTCTTCACTTGAGGATAAAGTCCTTCATTTTAATTGCAGACCTATCTTGTGTTATTTTATATGTTTAAAGAACGAGAAGGAAAGTTTGAGATTTTTTCATCCAATGCCAGAAGCATTGTCCCAGGGCTGTTGGCTTGTCTGGCTCCACAGCCAGGACCTTGGGTTCTTACAAGAACCACAGCGCGCGTCAGTGAAACATTCTTTGGTGGAGAGAAGAAGGAATTCTGACTGTTAAATTGTGTTTAGTCATCTGGGTTGAGTGATCCAAGCCATACTAACTCCTTAAAGCATATGAGGAATGATCAGAGAGCAAAGGCTATTGTTAATGGTCCATTCCCTTAAAAACCCAAAATGCCACAGCGCTGCTCAACCCGAGAGGGCCATTAGGGAGCTGGCACAACAAAGCCTGGATTTACAGAAATTTAAGTAAAATTGATATCAGAAAAATACTCAGGGTCCAGTGTGACAAATGTAATTGCTCTTCTTCGTATGAGTAATCTCTTACTAAAAAATACATCACCTACAGGGCTCATGCTGGCAGCAAGTGTCGTTTTTCACGTTGGTATGGGAAGTCAAATTTCATTCTGATCTCATTAGAAAACATGAATTTTGTGACTTCTCTGTTTCATTGTCATGTTGCCTTACTCTTTTACTTGACAGATCCTTTTTCTATGGGAACACGTTCCAGCTTGGGGTTGCCTTTTACAGGGTGTGGATTGCGTTCTTCTTCCTTTTCTCATTTTCCTGTCACTTTTTGAATAATGGATTCATGGTATTAAAAACCTTATTTCACTTCACTTTTCATTCATTCCTTCACAAATAAAGTAGTGCAGCGCTGGAACAGGTTACCCAGAGAGGCTGTGTAATCAACCATCCACGGACGTTTTCAGGACTTGGCTGAGAAAGTCACAGTTGGCTTGGTCTGTGTTGGAAATAATTTTGCATCACCTGGGACTCTGGGCTACATGACCTTCGAGGTCTATTCCAGGCAGCATTTCTGTGATTTTTTGGATCGTTTGGGGTTCGGAGAGCACCTCTGGAATGATTTAATGTGAAGTTTCGGGTTTTCATCTCCAAAACAGTCAAGCATAACAATAAAAATCGCTGAAGATAGAATATCTGTTGTTTGGGCACTTAGTTGATTTTATCTCTATATGCACAATTTCTAGCTGGGGTTTCCTGGCAGCCCACAGCTCAGTTGAATTGTGCATGTTGTTAGACCGTATCCTGAATTTGCACCAAGCAGTGGGTGAGCAGGACTTTTTCTGCAGTTACTCATCATGATAGCTCATAGTCACTGAGCTCACAGCAGAGATTTTTATTTCTCTGCTTTTAAAACAATTCTGGCAGGCTGCCATATGGTGTGTAAAAATAAATTTCCCAACTCAAAAGCAGAGGATGGAAAAACCTGGGGTGGCCTGCGAAGATAGGAGATGCTGTGAGCATTGCAGCTGGTGCTGAGAGGGTTGTGGAGGGGTGGAGAGGGAGAAAAGTGTCCTGGTCTGAGTGTGGATTTTTGTATTAGACGCAATTAGCTCACCATGTGCACGTGGCAGTTGTTTCAGAATGGAGGGATTCTGGCAGAGCTAAGGGCAAGTGTCTGTGTGGTGTTTGATGGAGATGTTATGATAACCTCTGTTGGCAGAGCCTCTGTGTGGGCAGAGCCCAGGATGTGCTGGCAGAAGGGCCAGAGGTGGACGTAGCTACTCCTCCTCAAAGTGATGTAAATTAAGGTGGTAAAAAATATGCTCTTATCGTCAGAGTTTCATCACGGCACAAGTCTGCTGGCAAGGGATATGTGAGCTCATGCTCCTTGCCGAAATAAATATACCAGTGAAACTTTCCAGCGTGGACTGAAAAAACTCAACTTCTCTGAAGCTAAACCAGCCCAAGGCCAGCTGCAGATGAGCTGCAGATAGCAGCTCATCTTCCCCAGCTCCCCATGGGGGTGGCCCTGCAGCAAACACCTGTCCCCTGCTGTCCCCCTGCCCCTCAGTGGCTGTGCGTGGTGTGGTCAGGGCAGCAGCACCCTGGGGTGCCCTCTGGTCACCCTGCCTGGCACGTCCTGGCTGGAGCCAGGCTCAGGCCCTGCCCCTCTGGAGCCCCTTGACAGAGGAGCTGGGACTGCTGTCACTATCAAGTAATTTGGAAATAGTTTATAAAGAATAATGCTGCGATGTTACCAGTGCAGTGGGGACGACGGGACTAGTGGCACAGGGAGGAAGGCTGTGTGGGGCCAGAGCTGGGGCAGAGCATCCCTGGTCTGGAGGCCTGTCGTGCCGGGCAGACTCTTCTGTTTTCCTTTGCACATGATGTGCTGTTAAGATTAACTGCAGATGCACAGTACATCCCTTGACATGTACAAAATGTTAGTACACTTTGTTCTTGCGCGAGTGGCCCTTTGCTTCTCCTCTGAATAGCTGGGGGCTGTTGAAGCAAGTGGCAGTGGGAAACCTGAAGGCAGCAGCTCTGTCAGCACAGCCCTGCTCCAGCTAATGGGGTCACGGTCACCTGCAGGAGGATCTTCTTTTCACAGTGGCTCTTGTGCTGAGGTCTCTTGGCAAGAGGTTGGATCACTGCTGATGTGGGTGTCTATGCTTATTTAATGCAGAATTAGGAATTAGATGACAGGGGCAAGTCATTACATAGCAGCAGACCTGGGATGCTCCTTCCTCTGTTCATAGTTTGAACTCATTCCTAACCTGGGCCCTAGCGAAGGGAGCAGCAACAGTAAAACCCTCCTTACTCATTAAAAATATGAGTTACCCAGTGTCTTAGTTTCTAACTGAAACTTTCTCTCAGTGTCTGCTACAAAGCTGTGTTTTGGTTCTAGAAAGAAAACATGGCTGATAACACNGGGGGGGGGTGAGCGAAAGGCTGTGTGGGGTTTCCAGGCCTGCCTGCTGAAACCAGAACACCCAGTTTGCATTTAAAATGGGTTCTAATGCCCACTTAAGTTTGTATTATTCCCCAAATAAAAACATTTGCTCCTAAGCTGTTTGAAACAGCTCCTCCTGCTCTGCAGTGCCTTATTAACGGGTTCACTGGGTTGTGCCACGCTGGAGTCAACGCCTGTATGCCAAGAAGGGACGTTAGTGAGCCAACTGCCTGAGCAGCCTCTCTGTGATCTGTCATCTCTAATAGAGCTTTCAAAATTCCCTTTTTCTTGCTTGTGTTGCTGTTGTCATTATTGCAGGGGACATTTTGTGTCTGTCATCGTCGTCTTTTTTTTTTTTTTTCTTTTTAATTTCCCCTGCCCTCATCCTTGTCATTAAGCTCCTTATTTAGTTTTGCCTAATGCAAATATTTAAGCTTCATTTAACAGCATGACCGATGATTTCTTCAACAAAAAATCCTTGTAGGGCAGCAGATCATAGTGGATGGTCTAAAACCAGAGATTGCAAACTCTTAAAGTCAATCAAGCTTTAAAATAGTGGCAAAACGTCTCACCGAGATACCCAACCAATCTGTGAACCATCGAGACCGCAGTCATAAAGTGAAATATTTGCCATCTGATTATTTACGCTTGCTTTGTTTAATTATAGTTTGAAAATGAGATCATCACGAAACTGGATCATGAAGTGGAAGGAGGCAGAGGAGATGAGCAGTACAAAGTGTTATTTGACAAAATGTAAGTGTTGATCAGTGGCGAGATTTATGTCACGGGGAAGTCAGGAGAGAGGGCAATTAGACTACAATGAACTTTGTAGCCCAGAAATAATTAAAATCTGTTAATGATGCACAATATTTAAAATTGCACCTGAGTCAAGGTTTTCTCTACGTGTGATTAACAAGGCGGATGTAATTGGGTTTTCAGTCTCTTGGAGCACTGCAGGAAACACAAATACCTCGCTAAGAGCGGAGAAACTTTTGTGAAACTCGTGGTCCGCCTGATGGAGAGGCTGCTGGACTACAGGACCATCATGCACGACGAGAACAAAGAGAACCGCATGAGCTGCACCGTCAACGTGCTGGTAAGCAGGAGCCGCCTGCCTGAGCTGCGTTTTCATTTTACATTTTTAACAGACTGTTTTGGTTAAAGGAATATGCATTAAGATTTTCATTGAAGTTTAGTTCTCATTTCTCTTTTTTTAACGAAAGTGAATCTGTGAAAACATGGTTTAAAGAAGCAATAAAAGCACTGTTGCTTCTTTAGTCCCTTTTAAGGAAGTGTTTAAGAAGGAGCTGAGCTCAGAGGGCTGTGATCAGCGGCACAGAGTCCAGCTGGAGGCCTGTAACTAGTGGTGTGCCCCAGGGGTTGGTGCTGGGTCTGGTCTTGTTCAATGTCTTCATCAATGACCTTGATGAGGGGATAGTGTCCACCCTCAGCAAGTTTGCTGATGACACGAAGCTGGGGGGAGTGGCTGACACGCCAGAAGGCTGTGCTGCCATTCAGTGAGACCTGGACAGGCTGGAGAGATGGGCAGAGAGGAACCTGATGAGGTTCAACAAAAGCAAGTGTAGAGTCTTGCACCTGGGGAGGAATAACCTCATGCACCAGTACAGGCTGGGGGACGACCTGCTGGAGAGGAGCTCTACAGAGAGGGACCTGGGGGTCCTGGTAGATGACAGGTTGGCCATGAGCCAGCAGTGTGCCCTGGTGGCTAAGAAGGCCAATGGGATCCTGGGGTGCATTAAAAAGAATATTGCCAGCAGGTGGAGGGAGGTGATCCTCCCCCTCTACTCTGCCCTGGTCAGGCCTCA
>WBMW01004557.1:731297-781237 GCA_013396635.1 Penelope pileata | reverse complement strand
CCGCCTGCCTAGGCAACCTGCAGTAGGGAACCTGCTCTGGCAGGGGGGTTGGACTCGATGATCTCTCGAGGTCCCTTCCAACCCCTGCAATTCTGTGATTCTGTGATTCTGTGAATGTTTCAGGGCCTGATCTTTGAGGGCTTCTCATTGACATTTTCAATTTATGTATGAACAACTTTTTGCACTTGACATACAGAACATTGGAGTGATGTGCAGTTTACTACTAAATTTATCACGCATTTGCAACCCCTATTGTGTTCTGCTTCTGAATTCAGAATTTTTGAACAAAGTTGAGAGCTATTGTTTCATTGAAGTGACAGGAGCTTGGGTTTTTTACCTCAAAGATACAAAATTTCCCTCTCTCCATTTGAGAAATTCTTCAGCATCCTGTCTGTGCTGCCAACCTTTGGCTGTTTGGGCTGGAGATGGAAGGAGCAGGGCTGGCCTCACAGCACACGCACACTTCATGCTTTTTGCTGGAAGCAGTAGAGTGTGAAACTTTATTAGCACAGAATCAACACATGCAGAAAAATTGTGTTTATGAAATAAAGTTTAGAGACCTCTAAAATAGTGCTAGTTAGATTTGATGTTTTTCATTCAGACTCGGTACTAAACTGCTGGCAGTTAAGGATGCATAGCTTCTATGCCCGTGACATTATCCTCACAACATTATCAAAACTTATTTCAGTGTGTGGGGTACAGGCAGGGCTCATTGCCTGATGTGATGTGGCTGATGGATTTCATTCAGGCTGGGTTGGAAAGATGTCAGTAAGTAGTTTTGTGGCTTCAGTGCTTGGGAGTGCTACAACGTGCTGGGCTCATGCAGCCTTTGTGCCGCGCCGCCGTGCGAGCTGCGAAGTAATGGTGCCCGTCAGAACGGGAGAGAGCACAGACATCAAATCAGAGGTTGGGATTTTATTTTTAGTTTGTTTTTCCTCTCTGTGCACATCAAAAATCATCAGAATGTTTAACAAATGAGGAAGGAGGAGGAAGGAGGAGAGTTGTCTCCAGCTGTTATCTCATGCTCGCCCTTGGCTTGCCTGCAGAAAAGGCACAGTGTCCTCTTAAGCAGAATTTGCGTTAGAAAAACCTGCCTGTTAGCACCAGGCAAGGCAGAAAATAAAATAAAAAAAAATCACATACGTTGTATGCTCTGAAACTTGACAGCAATATATAAAACTAGGGAAATTTCCTAAGGAAGGTGAACTTATTTCTCTTCCCTTCATCGCAATGCTCTTGAGACCCTTGCTCGTAATTCCTGCCGCGCAGCCGCGGGGGAACTGCTGGCACACTTAGGGCTGGTTTTGTTTTCTCTGTCTGTAACAGCATTCCCCGATGGTGATTTTGTCTTCTGAATTTTTCAGGTAGTTGCAGGTGATAAATTTTGTGGGTGATGTACTGCTGTCGAGTTAAATCTCTGTGAGTTATCCGCACACAGCACTGCCACCCACGTCTGCGGGAAATGCAGGAGAGCAGCGCAGGGCAGAACTTCCCCTCGATTTCAGTAGGCTTGATTTAAAACCTTAGCCTGATTTTAAAGTCTTGTTTGCCCTCCAGGGCCAGTACAGTCTTTTCATCATTCTCCATGCACCTGAAGTGAAATTTATGCCTCTGCAAAAATCTGACCCAGGGCCAACGCTCAGCGTAATTCCCATGTGAGGTCTCAAAAGAGTTCTTAATTGGGGCTTTAATAATACACGGGCTTTCACAGGATTAGGTTTGCCTGTATTGACTATAGTTTAAGTCAGAGGTTTTGATATGCGTTTAAGCCAATGCTGATCTTAAAAGAAAGAAAAATAGAAGTCCTCTCTGTTCCTCAGCTGCTTGTTCCTGCCCCTGAGTCCTGGCAGCACGCGTGTGCAGCCAACGTGGTGAGCAGAGCAGAGGGGGGGTCATGCTGAAAGCTCACTCCAACAGCACAAAATAATAAAAACAGAGGATAGAATTTTCTAGAGAGTGTAGTTTCATTTGGTTCAGCTTGCCTTTTGAGTTCAACCCAAAACTAGTGAGTTGACTCATCTGAAACGATACACGCACTAACTTGGCTTTTGCAACTTAGCTGTGGAGGTTCTATCAGGTATTTTGGATCTCTTAGAAGAGGATGGGTTTGTATTGGGCTTGTGCACCTATTGGTGTTGGGTTTTATTGCCTACTCAGACTGGTTTAATTCAGCACTGAAATACATAGCCATTCAGTGAAGGATAAATTTCTTTGTATATTGTTTTCTTAAATATTTTTTAGCTTTCGAAGGCAAACTTTAAATTAGATTCAGAAAAGCTTTAATATCTTGCCCAATTTATCATATCCTGTATTTACAGTATTTGTAGTGTTAACTAGTTTGTATCAAGACCAGAGGCATTCAGACGTTTCTGAAGGGAATTATGAGAATGAAGCCAGATAAATAACACTAATCTAACTTCTTATTTCCAAGGAAACTATTAGAATCCAGAGGCAGGTGATGTATTGCTCAGCTAAGGTTTGGAATTTTAAATCCTTAGAACAACTGTTTCTCAAAAATTGGGGTTTTGTAAGTGAAAAAATTTCAACTGAAAAGAGATAATGATGTGTGCCTTGCAAATGCCAGAAGCAAATTTCTAGCAGTACTACTCTTGCAAATTCTTAACCTTTTGCAATAAGACATAAGCCCTAGTATGCTACATCATAAAACATCACAGCATTAGATTTTGTGAGTTAAATAACTTGTGTTCTATCACTAGAGGCAGATTTTGTTTTGCTGTTTCGAGGTTGATGCCACGCAATTATGAATTTTTAATTCATAGCATGTTCTTTATGCATTTCATACTGTGAAATCAAAGACTTTGTAACAAAATTATTTTGTTTTTCAGAATTTCTACAAGGAAATTGAGAGAGAAGAAATGTACATAAGGTTTGTAAACATGACCAGTGACAAATTCTGCTTCACTGACTGTAGCATTAATTGGAGGAAATTAAGATCTTATTAAGCAGTCAGTTGGGGGATGAAGGGAAAGATGGAATGGAAAGCAGATCTTTTGTGAACGTTGAGTACCCTCAGAAGTTTATCTTCACTGGGAACAGGGAGCATTAGGAGTTAAACGCGAGATTTATTTTTGTACCCCTCTTCCAACTTCTTCAACTGTATTATGATGAGCACATAAATACACATGAATGTTATCACACGAGGAAAATAAGTCAAGAGAAAACTGACCGAAGAAATAATTTTACTTCCTAATAAGGTAGAAAATAGGTGCTTTGGGGTAAAATGGGCTATTAAATAATAATGATGACTGACACTTAAAATCCAAAGCTTTTAGGAACCCTTCAAAACCTATTCTTACACAAAGTGAAAGTGGTAACAGGTTGTTGTGCTTTTTGTAAACCTCAGGGTTCCCAGTCCTAATTATACTGTGGCTTACAATTGGCCAGACTGTTGTGCTAAAATGATGGAGCTTCTCTTTTACTGCTTTTTTAGGTATCTAGGTGTTATTCATGAATGCATTCTCAGATGCTTGTTATCTATTTGGAAGATTTTTCTCTAGTAAACTTACTTCCTATTGTTTAAAGGGTTTTACTGTTGCTTTCAGAATTTGCAAAAATAAGTAACACCTGCCAAAAGGCAGGATTGCTAACTGTGGGCATGCACATGAAGTTATGAGTCTGCCCTGAACAGCAGGTCTGCCCTGTGCAGCATCTGTGTAAAGATAAGCTATTTCTCACTGTCCATCTCCCACTCAAATTCTCTCATATTTCTGTTAACACACTCTTCGAAGAGAGAGATTTTTAAATTGCCTTTAAGAAAAGCCAACAAACAAATGGAGATAATCCTCTTTCAGAAGTGTGATGGTATTGAAGTCAAGGAATTGGACCAGTTTATCTCTACAGCTGAACAATTAGAACAACGTCCCATGCATGAAATTTGTCTTGGATGCATCACTCTTCACAGGTCACTGGGAGAAAAGCACAGTGGAAGTGCAAGTGGTCCTAAAGGTCTCTGAACAGAGATAGGAGCATTAAGAAGTAACCCCAGGTGTTTTTAGCTGTTTGAAGATAGAGTTGAACTGTTGCAGTCTCCAAAGCAAATTATTTTGAATTATTTTGTAACATTGAATAACCTTTTCTAAGAAGCAATGTTTTTATTGCTTTCAGGTATCTGTACAAACTGTGTGACCTGCACAAAGAATGTGATAACTATACAGAAGCTGCCTACACGTTGCTTCTGCACGCAAAGCTGCTGAAGGTAAACACTGACAGACCCTGCAAGTTTTGATGCTCACGTTAGCATTAAGCAATAGTAGTAGTGTTTCTGCCAGCCTTGGAACCTGTGCTTAAAACTGATTAACATCTGTGCACTGCTGCTTGTTTCAGTTTCATCTTTTGCACGTGTAATTAATTCGTCTACGTACGGGAAGTGAACGCTCTGCCATTAGTGTGTATCAGGGCATGGTTTACTGACCTTGATCTGAAATGAATGGAAGTGCAGTCAAGTAAAGACCCCAGGTTAAAAACTGCAAGGCTGTAATGTAAATTTATTTTAAATATCAAAATTATGTAGTGTGTGGAGGCATCTGTTTCTTATGCCCATGGTGAATGTTTTGTAAGCTTTGGGTATCATTACAGGAACTACGCTAATGGTAACCCCTTTTGTGATGGAAGTGTATCTCATTCCATGCTGTGAATTGTTCTCAGCAATCTTTGATTTAATCTGAGCAATCTCAAGAGAATTGCCAGTGTAAAATGTCTAGTTTGAAAAGTTGAAAAGCAGAGGGCGTTACATGAAGTACTTCTAAAGGATACGTGAGGAATTATTTGTGCCTCAAAGCTGAGTAAACTGCATCCAAACTATAATAAGACTAAATATGATGCAGAGTATACTTGTGCAATTTAAGACACTTTTAAATATATTTATTCTATTTCAAAAGAAATAGAGATTTTTTTACTCAAAGAGAAGAACAGTGAAATTTGTTTGGAGTGTAGAAGCGCTGTAGCAACAACTTTGTGCATTATTAAGTGGGGCAGCTGTTGGACACAGCCTGCTGGATGCAGTTACTGCAGTTCCTGCTCTTCTGTGCTGACACATGCCTCAGAGGGGTGAGGATCTGAGGAGAAGGCTGTGACACCTTCAGTCACACACACTGTGCAGCCACTTGCCCATGGGGAAGTTGGAGCGAGGAACTGACTGAGTCTGCGGCGGTAAAGATCTCTCTTGTTCCTACTAGGGATGGAAAACGTGCCTGACAAATTGTGTAACACCTGCTGATCAGGCACTGCATGAATGAACCTTTTAGGCAACATACAGCATTGCCTTCCCCAGGTGCTGTGTTTTACGGAAAAATGATGAAATGAATGGTACCATGAAATGTCATTCTGACTTTCACCCTTTATGTCATGGGTGTCTGACCTTTTGGCTTGCCTGGGCCACACTGAGTGAAGAGGAATCATCTTGGGCTGCATATAAAATATATAGTTAATGTATCTAACTAGCATAACTTTTTCATGTGTATTTTTAATTAAAACATAGAAAAGCAACAAAAACAAGACTAGTGGATATTTGACCTTTTTGTGAAACTAATACATCAGTCTGGTTCAATGGAAGTGGTTGCAATTCTCAGTGAGTTCTCAAGGTGTTCATCAGAAATTTTTGATGGAATTTTACTCTTTCTGTGCATTATTGAAAACAGTTGTTCACAAATGGGTGTACTGTCAAGAAGTGGTGATGTGAATAAGGCGTGCTGGTGAAACAAGGGATATTTCTCTCTGGTAAGACAGGGCTTATGGGCGTCTAGTAGAGAGAGAAATTTTTCTTTGAGTTGAATATCTGATTGCAGCTGTATACATTCAATTTGAAAATTTGCAGGTAAGTTTTTCATGTTGACTGGAAATGAAGTCAAAAAATACCAAAAAATTGATGATTTTTCTGGCAATCTTGAAGCATATTCTCAAATTCTTTTATCAAAACAAAAAGCAAGGCTGCATGTTTTTCACTCTTCACGGGACTGTGTTTAGCCAATGTATGAAAATTCATAAAATTATTTGCTGTAACTTGAGGTAACACTGCACTGTGCCCTGCGCTTGTCCTGGGTTCAGCTCAGACAGCGTTCAGTAGCTGTTGTAGTTAGTTGTTGCTGAGCAATGAGTGCATGCCCAGGACTGGGCCTTCCAACCCTGCATGGCAGCAGGGGACGGGCTGCAGCACGGGCTATGGTGGGCCACACGCCCATGGGCTGTGAGTTGGACATGCCTACTCTACGTCTTTAAATTGTTGGTCAATATGCTTTATTTAACCTTGAATGAGAGCATAGCCAATCTCATTTTCTTCCTACAGAATGTCTTCAGAGACGGGATGGGTATCTTAATATACTCCTTTAATGTACTGGAAAGAAACATCCAGTTTTATTTTACTATAATGTGAATCAATAGAAGATGGCAAATGTAAGGGTAACATTTATTGTAGGTTTTCATCACTGAGCAGATGTTTGTTTATAAAAATACTTACGTTATAGGTTGGAAATACTTTATTGCAGAAGTGCATTGATCTATCCAATGCAATACCCCGTTTCCAGTTAACAGTGGATGGAGGAGTTCAGTACTGCTCAAGAAGCAGCTGTATCATGGGTGTGTAATTTAAAGTAATCTGAGGTTTTCTCTCAAACCTTGAGGACAGGATTTTTAATGACACTCATCATTCATATGTTTTGCATCAGACTTTTTTGAGGGATCATATTCAGGTCAAGACTGAGAGCTTTGAAGAATTTCACCTTTAAATTAGCAAGAAGGCTGTCTCTGTTTTCTTGTGGCTTTCTCCAGATTATTGCAAGCTGATGAAACAAACTTTGGAAAAGAGATTTTATGAAGTAAAATAAAATAGTTTTAATTATCAACTCGTTTAGTCAAAATTAAGTTGTTCAAAACTGACAGAAGATGGTGGCTCTTAGTATACTGAGAGCAATGCCATTGCATTGAAGGCTCCATGAAGTTTGTCTCCTTCAGAACATGTCTTTGCAGTACAAAGCTGTACTGTCATCCACTGTACAGTGGAGAGTTCAGTTGTGTATTTTTAGGATTTAAAAATGGAAAGGCTTTAAGAGAGCCATAAACAATAAGAAGTGAAGGAAGGTTCTGTTTCAAGAAATGTAAAGGGCTCTCTCGCTGGCCTGTCAGAAAGAGATCAGTTTGATTTGCATCAAATGACTGTCTGCAGGGGAAGAAAATGGTATGAAAGAGGCTCTTGTGGGTGTTTAATAAAAAGATTATAGGAACTAAAAGTTCAGAGCTGCAGTCAGACACATCTCCACCGGGCAGTCTGTGACCACTGAAACGAGTTCCAGGGACTGGGCTGTGATCCTCAGTTCCTCTCACCTCCAGACAATGAAGAAAGATGTTCGTGTAAGATATTGCTGTAACGAAACATAAACTGTGCTTTAATCCAATAGAAACATTTTAGCCAAATTAAGAAAAAAATTGCTGAAATTTGATAATACGTAAGAGATAAAACCAAGTGATATTGTAGCAGTTCTATGAAAAAAATCTGTGAGTTGATGATCTTTGTACAGTTTTATTCAATTCCAGAAGTTATCTCATTTTATTTTCGTGGGCAGTCCTCCTTCTATAGTAACTTTGATTTTCAGAGATGAAAGTGAACAGTTCTTTGATTTTATATTTTTTTAACTTAGTTTCTTAAGGCAACAAGCCGTATCGGAGCACCTGTCCCTGTCTCTTTTTCGATCTATGAGAAGTTTCATGTGATTTAATGGAGGTTTGTGATTTGATTTGATAGAGTTTTGTGAGTCTCTTGGGTATTAATTTCCTGCTAGCCTCATGAAAATAGATAGCTGTGGAGAGGTAAGATACAGTATTACTATCCTGTCTAGGGAAAAGGCTCCAGTATTATCTCATCTGCAGATGGGTCCTAGGGCATATTAGTGGGAGGAGGGAAAGGAGGTGGAGAAGAGATGATAGGAACACTGGAGCCCAGAGGTTTCAGTTTTCTGTCCCTTACTGGGCTCCAGATTATGCAGGTGCAGGAGAAAGCCATAGGGAATTACGTGGTCTTCTCTGGGTCTAGGGCAAGGTCCATTTAATATCATTGCCTTGCTCGTTTATTAGGCATTTGTCAGAAGAGCAACTATTTGCAAACAGGCTGCATATAAAGTTTGTTTTGCTTTTCCATGCCTCCATTCTCAGTGAATTCCAGCTCTTTAAATTCTGTGCCTCTAGTCCTTTCTGTTTGTGCTGATGGATCTTGGCTTCAGGGCTTCTCTCAACGTCAACCTGCTAGTGTTCATTATGCATCCAGCAGGTTGTACCCATCAGCAGGCCAAGGTCAGTCTCATCAAACTCACTGAGGAGAGGAAGCCACCTCGAGAAGCCTCCTTCCAGCTGATCTATGTAATTAGCCTCCAATTACAGATACAGCATGCAAATAAACGGTCCTTGCACCTGGGGAATCAAGTTTCACATCTGCAATGAAATCGCAACTGCAATAAGAATGATTGCATTAGCTGTGCTACCACTTCTTCAAATCAAAAATGTGTATTTTATTTAGCCTCAATTTACTGACACGTTTCATAACTTTTGATTTGCTTTCATTTTTCCCCTCTTTCTTTCTGTATGATTTAGTGGTCAGAAGAAGCATGTGCAGCACATCTTACCCAGCGGGATGGATACCAGGCTGCTACTCAAGGACAGCTGAAAGATCAGCTATATCAAGAAATTATCCATTACTTTGACAAGGGCAAGGTAAAAAGGGGGGGGAAAAAAGTCCAAATGTGTTTTGTTGCTTTTCTCTCTAACTTAGAAATTGAATGGTAAACATTGTTTCCATCAGCTGACCTTCGGGAGCTTTAAACTTGTTTTAAGTTATTAGGTGGAGTGCTTTATGTAAACACCCTGCCAGCACTTGAAGATAATAATACTAAAAAAAAAAAAAGTAGTAAAAAAAAATCAATGGTACACTTATAACTGCTGTGTTAAGGGTAAATGTATGTGCTTATGGTGCCACGGAGAAAATAAAAAGGAAGCGATGCATGTAACTTGCAGGACTTAGTTTTTCTGGCAGTTACAATAACCACTGCAGTCCTTCAGCTACCCTTGTTTTACCTTGTGTGCACCCAAAAAAAGTATTCAGAAAATGGATGTCTGTGTGGTTTGTACCATAAGGGGGTAATGGAGACTGAGAGTGCTTCGTTGTCATTGCTGCTGTCTTCCTGAGGGGAATTTGTGTTTGACGTTGCATGGTGGGAAGGGATGGCTGTTGGTGTTCTGTCCACAGAGATGATGGTTTCAGCTTAGTAGGCAGAGAGAGATGTGGGGACATGTCAGAGCCTGGAAACTGCATGCCTAAAATGCTTAAATCGAGAGGTGAAAATGAAAATGTCTTCATCGGGATGTTCCAGAGACATAATCTTGTGGTGTTTTGTTTTGTTTTGTTTTTACAGTGATTTAACACTGGTAGGGAGTTATTCATTTAAAAGCAATCTTTGTTGCATAAATGCAGTGCAAACAGCAATGTTATTTTCTGGGAGAATTAGAGAATAATCCAACACGTTTGTGTTATCCAAGTAAGCTTTTAGCAGAGTCAGATCAGTGCTTTGATAGGAACTTTGCTTAAAAGGTCAAATTTTGCACCTTATCTTAATGCAACATTTAGAAGTTCAAGGTTGTGATAGAGGCAGTGGGCACGTGCAGTGGGCAGCATTCATTTCCACAGCATGCTTCTACTGCCCAAAAAACTTTTACCAACCCCTCAGCAGCTGGTAAGGAGAACTTGGTTACAATGCGGGTCATATTTGATTTAAAAGTCTATTTTAATATTACATTCCTCTCTGGGAAGGAAAAGCCAGAAGTTGCATGTTTTTATTTTGAGATTTCACGTTTATGGGTTCACATTTACTTTTATGGTGCTCGTGTACAGTCTGTGGACCACCAGGCCAATGCACGTGAGTTACGTTAGGAGCTGCAGCATCCTTTACATCTGTATTGCAAACAGTCTGCCTTAAAGTTGTCCCTATCGTGTCTGCTGATAGCACTAATGAGCTGTTTATATAAACAGCAGCAAAATACCTGCTGCTTACTTTTCAGCCTGCACCACATTACACAGCAAGGCATCCACGCTTGAGAGACCTTTGTCGGGCTGAATAACCATTCTTAATTTTTTTCAGATTTTACAACCGGAAATGAAAGAAGCATCTGTCTGCTTTCAAAAGAAACAGCACTGAAAAATTGTTTGCTTCTTTTCCTCACAGTTAGAAAAACAAATCTTCATTATTTTAAAATCTATTGATGAAGTATGTTAGCAAAGGGACTGCTTTGATCGCTTATTTGTACTTCTTTGTATAACTAGGATTCCTGCTTAATTTATTTCTGTGAGCAGAGGATTCATTTTCAAAGCACTCTTGCCCATTTGCAGATATTTCCTCTCATTTTCTGGTCATCCAAGTTGGTGATAAGTTTTTGTATCCCTCAACAAAAAGGGAAAAAAATCAATATACAGTGAGAATATGAAAATCTTAGATGAAGTTTGAAATGAGAGGTTTCGACAGCGGGGTTAAGGTAATCCTCTCAGTTGGGATGTTCTGACATCAGGGTAAGTTAACTTCTTGTATGTGCCAAATGCAGGTTGGCAAATTTAGTCCAGCAGCTACTTTAACTGTGTAATTCTGTGATCAGTAACACATCTGGAACAGCATTCATGTGTGTTTTTAGAATCATATCCTGATAAACTAACACTATCTTTTTTTTTCTAACTGTAATTGGAAGCAGTGCCTCTGCCTGCCACTTTGCTCTGTGCTGATCCTGCTTTGCTTTTTCTTCCCATAACATTAGCCTGAGATGCCCACAGAAGGCTCTTTTACCCTGGGCAGCTGTAGAGCTACTTTCAGGCTCTTACAGAAGCTCAGTAGTTTTGTTTTAAAGCTGTTGTGAGAACATCCTGCTTCCACTCCAGCCCGCCAGGCTGACCCGAGCAGGACCCGTGGTTAGAAGCATGTAGTGTAGAGGGACTTCTCCAAAGGTAATGCTTGGTTTTAAACATTGGCTTTTCTTGGTAAAGGATGGTGTAGCTCAGCCTCTCAGCAATCACGATCCCATTCTCTTGTCGGGGTAATTTCCCAAGAGGAAAGCGTGAGGAGCTTTCCAAGTGTAGAACTTACATGAAACTTGCTCCTTAAATATTAGCACACAGGTTGAGGTGAATTTAGAGGAAGGTGTAGTCTTCTGTCTTTACTAGGGATGGAAACATACCACTTCTGGACCAGAAGTGCCCACTAAATTTGTAATTTAAAAGGGCCAAATGTGGGCTTGCACTGAATGTCATGTGTCTGAGAACAAAATACCAGCCTTCTCCACAAATATCCTTGTTATCTGTAGTTTGAAATCCTGTAATAGTACTCCTTTTGATTTCTATTTTTTATTAGATTACTTTTGGTAGGCTTACTTTCTTACTTTTCTTTAATTCTGAACACAATCTTTTATAAAGCTGCAGTACCCCCTTAACTTTTAAGGAATTAACATTTTCAGGTGCAATTTCTCTTCTTTGACTTGGTGGATTTGACTCCTTATCAGTAATACTTTTCATTATTTTTTCAAGGCCCTTCTTTCCAGAACAAAAAGTTGCTACTTCCAAGTTTTTCTGTGTTTTTCTCTCTCCTAGATTATTCTCCTTTGCTGTGCTGTACTTTGCAGCCTTACCTCCATCTCTTTTGGCTTTTGCCCTTAAAAGCTTTATCCTCACTCCTATCACGGCAGTCTAACCTATCCTTTGAACTATTCTTAAGTGTTTGCTCTTTCTGTGTTTTGCTGAAATCTTGTAATTTTCAATAAAGCTCTTAATCCAGGGACTTCACTGAAAATTGCTGGGCTAGAGCTATCACAGTGAGAAGGAAAAATAGAGGCAGTAATAAAAGGAAGAGGGTGAAGTTTTTCCTGCGTAGAGCAGCTGATGTTAGTCAATGCTAATGTACTTCTGGAGCCAAGAAATACTCCGGTGTCATTGACAAAGATATCATTTTGAGGCAGGCTTATGTGTTCTCTGTAGCCATAAAGGAAGCAGCAGCATTCTTATCCCTGCACACTGCGATGTACAAACCGCAACGTGTTTTTGAGTTTGCCAGTGGATGCCGCAGTCTATAAATCAGTAAATGTTTTCTGCTGCTCCTTCATAAATTGAAAGCATTGGTCCTGTAGAGAAAAAAATAAGTAAATGCACACTTCTCACTTATTTCCACTCTTCCACCCTTCTCACCCCTTAACCCCTCAAAAAAGCTTTTACTGTTTTACTCGAGCCACAAAACACAAAGTATTTGAAATGTCCCAGTAAACACAGCGCTTTGACTTTTAGTGTCTTTTCCCAGTTCGTAAGATGGCAACAAATGCCTGTTTTCCATCTAGCAGGATAGTGGTGAAATTCACCTGTTTGCCAAAAATCGCGCTGTGATGGAAAGAGAATCTTCAGCAAGCAGAGATGCATTGTTTGAGCCCGTTCCAAATTAATACAGCAAGTCATTTTGAAGGGTTTCCAGCCATGGGCATACCTTACACCTCTTGAATGCTGTGCTTGCAATAGAGAAATACTGTTTTAATACTGTATTTAAAATGTTTGACTTTCATGATGGTTAATTAACACTATCTGAAATTTAAAGAGTGTTGGGAATGTCCCTTGTACTTCACAAGGTTGCATGATAGTATGCTTATCCTAGACTATTTCACTTTTAATGACCATTAACTCAGCAGGAACTAAGATCCTCCTTTGCTGCTAGCAAAGAACCTCAAAAACTGAATTGGATGCTGCAATTCTTCCCGGGCAACGAGTGATCTGGACATCAAAAATAAATTGAGCTCTCCTTTTTCCATAAGATGATCGCTTCCTGAATCCTCAAAATCGTTCCCATAAAAATTTGCAGCTTGTGTCTGCACACCTTAATTTACACTGTACACATTTTTCTTATGCCTTTAGTATAAAAGAACTATTTTCCTTCCGCTGTCGCAAACCTCTCTCTCTGGTGCACTCTCCAGATAAATCGTTTCTTGTGTTAATGAGTTGTACATCATACAGATCCTGTGTAGTAGCTCCCTGTACGGCTCATTCCTCCAGAAGACCTGCCATGTCCTGGGCAAACCTGGGAAAACTTCCAATACAGGAAATCTGTGAGGCAGCAGATGGGGAGTTATTGACCTTCAAGAGTATAGATTTCATTTATCAGAATCCTTTGCCACAGCCGTGCTGCCCTCACCTGAATAAACTCGCTCCCTACTTAACAGAGAAATGTTTCAGAGGATTGTACAGGATATTTTAAATGCACAATTCCTGCTGCTGCTACGACTTTGAAAGAATTACTGGATTTAGTTTTGTTTTCAGCAACGTTGCAGGTATTGTAGTCCAGCTGCACAAACAACAGAGAGAAAAGCCAAGTGGTTAATTGACTCGTGGGCCTCTGGAGTTCAGGGCAGTTGACATTTTACAAATTGAGTCTTATAATACAACTCCCTGCCATTCCTTTGGAGGGTTGAGCTGGACAATTGGATTTCAGAATAGAGATGCTGGAGCAGAGTGGGGTTTCTGAGAGGCAGGAGCAACAAAAAGTAAGTCCTGTTCACTAAGACAGATTCTTTGGCTGGAGAGGTACCAGACACTGCCAAAAACTAGAAGAGTCTTTTCCCGTAGTTGAGCAGTTTTATCATGCATCTGCAGAGGAATAGAGAGAGAATGATTTAACCTCCTAGCAGTACTTGAAAGTGTTCCATTAAAAATAATGTGAAAAATATGAGTATTATAACTAGTGAACTAACTTTTAAAGATTTTTTTAGAGTAATTCCAGTAATTTAAGTCAGAAATGAATGTTCATAATACCTGCTTTTTTCCTATTCATCTCCATTTATACATTAGGAAATGGTTGTTAAAATGGAAGAAGGCTAGGATTGCATGGCTACTGCTTGTATATTAGAGATGAACCAAATCTATATGGTATTTAATTTGAGAATTCATTCTTTAGGCTCTCTGGCCTACAGCATTTATCAAATTAGTTCCTGATGTTCGTGTTCAGTTCCTCAGAAGGGTCTGGCTGGGCTGGGGTGATGCTTCCTGGGAAGTGCCATAGAAGCACAGCCCCTGCCCTGGGGTGGTTGTGGTCTTGACTGACAAGGATAGGAAAGGACAAAAATTACAAAAAATAGATGGCCAGATACAATTAGTGTGCATTCAGTGGCGTGCAGTGTTGGTGCCACTAACCAAATGTGCCACATGGGCTTTGAAAATGTG
The DNA here is from genome assembly GCA_013396635.1 of Penelope pileata. Lineage (NCBI taxonomy): Eukaryota > Metazoa > Chordata > Aves > Galliformes > Cracidae > Penelope > Penelope pileata. Next base: position 767,007 of record WBMW01004557.1, on the reverse strand, counting down.
TTGCAAGGTCTGAGCTTATTCAAGATTCAAGAGAAGAGCTGAATGAGTTTGTTTACAATGTTGATGCAAATGATTTAGATTTCCATTTAATTCAAATCTTGTTCAGCTACAAAACTGTTTGCCTGAGATCGTCTATTTGTATTTTCACAATGGGAAATAGAGTAGAAGTGCTTTGGTTTTGGTGAGTGAGGGGTTAAATCTGGAGCGTGCAAGCAGAGAACTGAGGCAAAGAGAATCACGGTGACGGCGTTTGCTTTGGAATGAAAAGGTGCAGAATAGTTATGGATGACTGAAGTTAAAAATAAGACAGCAGTCAAAATGAAGGAAGGTTAAGTGATTTTGAAAGGTTTCACCTGCTGACTTATTAAACAACCAAATGTTAGTTTAGTTCCTATAGATTGGTAGTACATTGCTGCTCGGAGTCAAAATTAACCCAGCCTAATATGTGAGAACAATTTCATGTCTGTAAATATGCCTTTACTATTTAGCTCACGTTAATTCCTATTTAGAGATAAAAATACACTGTCATCATTCTGGATTAGATACACAGCAGAGATGAAAACATTGCGAGCCTTCCATTTGCAAAAACTTTGCACGGTGTAGAAACTGCCTTGTGATTTCCTGCAGACGTGGGTCCCTCATTATGGTGATTGTAATTAGTTGTTCTGCTGTGATTTTGATCTTCAAGGCACTTTACAAACATTAGGTAGCTCGTGCTCATTCCAGCCCTCTCCCTTAGATAAATAATACTATGAAACTTGTAGAAATGAGAAAAATCAGAGGAGTTAAATATTGCGTGAATTGCAAGCAGATGTTAATCACCATGCAGTCCCTGCTTGCCTAAGGATCCCATTCCCTCCTAGCAGCAGGGATTTCATTCTTGAGGACTCAAAAGCTCCTTTTGCTTTGTTCAGACATTCCAGCAGCTGCTTGTGAAGTTTCTGGCCCATGTTTTTCCCTTACTTTGAGAGCCTGCCATCTCCCATACCTGTTCTTCCCACTGCCACTGTTGATGCTCCCCAGCTCCCCTACCATCAGCAGCTCCCTACCTCTCCAGGTTGCTTCTTTCCAGCCCTTCTCTCCCATGATCTCCTGGGGCAGTTTTTCACTCCAGCCTTTAGTGTGCAGGACAGGAGCCCTCCCTTTGAGAATTGTTTTTTCCAGGCAGGAGAAGGGAGGAAGAGCAAACTGGTGGCAGCCAATCCAAGAGTCACTTTTGTGGCATTGGCGTGGTGGAAGGCTTGCTGAGTATTCAGCCTGCCTGGTCTCCAAATGGCCACTTCCTAGGAAAAAATAAAAAATGAAAAGACACTGTAGGTCCCAGTGTTGTGTTTGTGCCACAAAATCAGAAGGAGCTGTGAGCTCCTCAGCCAGCACAGAGGCTGCTGCTGGCAGCACTCTCAGTAACACTGTGCATCTTAGGAACTTCTGGGAGTTTTGTTCTTTTTAAAGTTTCTTCATCTATAGAACTAAGGCATTTTCCTGGAAGTTTTATATTTTTCTAAAGTGTTCTAAAATAGTAATAAATGAGATTATAACTTGCAGACCAAAAGGCAAACAAAAATCAGCCGACATTTATTTGAGACTTTATTCGGGAGACATTTTTTTCATCATTGTTTTTTGGTGGGGGAATTTATTTTTCAGTGGTTTTCTGAGGGTACACTATTTATCATTGATGCAGTGAGTTAAAGCAGGCAGGGCAAATGCAGCAATCTGTACGTGGAACTTTCCCCAGGAGTGCCATCTCCCTGCTCTGTCTCCAGGATCCAGCTCCCATCATCACTGGGAGGTTGGGATGCTCCAGATGAAACCCTTCTTCCCTGTAGGGCTGGTGTCTTTTGGGAGCAATGGGAACCGTGTGTTCTGCCCTTTTGCTCTGTCCTCTTCCATCCTGCTGCCCTTTGCAGCTGCAGCCATCTCTGTATTTCACGGGGGCAAAGAACATGGGACCTGGTACTGAGAGGAGAATTAGGTGGCGTGGACAGGGGATGCAAATTAAGATGAAAAGTAATATGAGGCAAGTTGATTTATATCTCGTTCCAACTCTAATTTTCTTAATAAAGTGAGGTCAGCATTGCCAGCCAAATTTCAGCAGAGGCAAATCATCAGGTTTGATCTTAGATCTCCTGGCGTGCTAATTTAAGTATCTTTTTGGGTTTGAGTGGTTCTTTACATTTAAAGTAGAAAAAATGAAAAATACACATTTAAAGCCATTCTAGGTGCTGCTCATTAAGATTTTTGGCTTCTGAAGAGCTGAAGGATATTGTTAAATTACTTTGGGTCAGTTGAGACGACTGCTGAATTTCATGGTTGAAGAACAAGAGAAGAAAAAGAACCAATGGAAATATAATGAATATTTGTTCAAAGCAATATCTGCAAATTGCCTGTCCTGTTTAATACAGATTATAGATATTAGAGGGAGAGAGAGGTGATTATGCACTATAATCAATCAGCAGCGTTTATCAGGAGGCCCGGGCTCTGGGTGGCTCTGTGGGCAGGCTGTGTTTACACATTACTGGGTATCCAGTTGGGCTAGCAGGAATCATTTAATTTCTGAAGTAATGTGATCATTTTACTTGATTTGCATTAAAGAGAGACATATGGGCAATGCTGTCACAGCTATTTGGCACGTCTGATGCGCTATGTTTTCAAGCATGTGACAAAATGCATTTTGTTGTCTTTTATTAAGATTTGTTTTATTCCAATGTTGTTGTCTAACCAAAGTATGTAATTCAGTTTTGTTGTTGTTTTGTCTTTTTTTTTTTTTCCCAACAGATGTGGGAAGAGGCCATTGCCTTGGGTAAAGAACTTGCAGAACAGTATGAAAATGAAATGTTTGATTATGAACAACTCAGTGAACTGCTGGTAGGTTTTTTAAATAACATAGACACTGCGACAGAATACAATTTGTAAGGTTTTAAAATAATATTGAAAATCTTTCTTCTGATAGCCAAGTGCCAAAATAGACGCCTGCTTTGGCTTTTTTGGACAAATGTTGGATAACTGGCCACTAACGGCCTGAGATTTTTTTTTAGCTGAAAGAGAAATGTTGTGAACATGTTAAGCTGATATGTTTGGAATAGAAAAGGAAATTTGGACTTTAAATATAAATAGGAACAGGAAAAAATCCCCTTTCTCGTTCAAGTGTCTTTCCGTATTCACGTTCCTTTTTTTAGGTATGAATAATCCCCAAGCATTCATGTCTGGAGCCAGTTATTTTTGCCCTGACACTACCCATTCATTATGCCTGCACCATTTTTCTCGTGCTCTTCTCCAACGAGATAAATGGCAGCTGTCACTCTCCCTCCCATCTTCTCAGCCATTTTCACAGGAGTTTGTACGTTTTTCCAGTTAAGTTCAGAAAATTCTTGACTATCAGATTTTTGATACGTTTTTCCTTTGCGCTCACCAGAGTACACTGTCCTGAATTTTTAATTATTTCAGCCTTAGCCCAGCCTATCTTGGCTGGTCATTTATACAGTGCCATTTGTCCCCTATTTCTCAGCTGACCAACACTCGGTTTGAGACTGACTAGGAGCCATCTCCTCCGGAGCATTTCTTGGAGAGAAAAGAGTAAAGCCAAACACCACTCTTCTCAATTTTATGTTTTCTTCAGTCCTTTACATGTTCTTCTCTTTTGTGTAGTTCTTTGCTCTGACCTTCAGCTCCCTAAGGCTGAATTTTTATCCTTTTTTATGATCCTATTTCTGTAGCTTTTTAACTATTTTTAGTGGCGGGCTGAGTGTAGTCATCTGCCTAACAGAATTGGAGCCTGGTTCCATGTTGCTTTTTACTCCAAGGTGTAAAGGATGAAAACACAGCATTTTTAGGGTGCTGTGAGAGGCAAGAAACGTCTTCCTCATCCCGCTGCCTGCTGCTGTCAGTGGGACTCTATCCAATAAAGAATATTCTGCATTTCAATATAAAAGGAATCTGGTAGAGATTGCTCCTAAGCTAGAGACGATTCTCTTGTGCCAGGTATGATCACTCATCAGTAGATAAGTACTCTGAGTCCCTCATTTTTAATTTTCCATCTCCTTCCTTTGTGCTTGCACATGGGAACGTGAACAGCTTTTGTCACAAAAGCATCCACACTTTGTCATACTTCATCCATTTTTTGCAGCAGAAGTTTGAATTTGCAGTTTGTACATTGTAGCTGATGGTCAAAAATACCATTATGTGGTTTTTGCCATTTCTCTCCCAGAGTAAATACGTCATTGTTTACATAAAGGGACATAATTTGAAGAGAGGTAGTGTTAGAAACTGAGTATGATTCACTTGCATACGGAAATGAAGTTTCCACCTCCTGTAATGGAGAAAATCCAGAGCTGCCCACTACTGAGGTCAAACAACTGAATTTACCTACTTGCTTGTTTGTCAGACAGGAGAAACTGAAAGGATTGTCACAAAAATTAATCATGGTATACATTAGGCATTCATCCCTAATAAGGGAAAGATGAAAATTCCAGCTCCAGTATGAATCAGGTCTGGCATATCCCATAAACTTTTCCTATTGCTGCTGCTGAATAACAGCGAGCTGCTTTAAGGTGGTGGTGGGGTGTTCTGCAATAAAAATTAACAATTTTTTTGTTTCTTTCTGTTATCCCTATTGTCTCTTTTGTTCAAGCACTATTAGATATTAGACTCCAAGACAATTCACAAATGACAAAATAGTTTTGCCGCAGCTGAACTGAGAAGTATATGACAGATCTGGGTCTTTGTAGTCTTCTTCCCATTTCCTGTTATCTGTCATATGGGAGCAGTAATAAACCTCGCCGAAAATCAGAATTCATTCTCTTATGAAAAGTAATAGACTGAAAATAAGTTAATGAACAGATCGTCTAAAGCAGCACATTTGTTATTACTTCATCACTGGAAGTAAAGAAGGATTCCACTTTGAAAACAGATGGTGTCTGGCATGCGTATATTTATTCCAAAAGTTGTATTTTCTGCAATTCTCAACTGCATGTTTTCCATATGCAAATAAATAGCTGTAAATATGTAAAAAGTAGTAGTAGAAAAATGTAATGAAATGTAACAGCTGAAAACTGAGAAGTCAGCACCACCAAGAACCAGCTTTAGCAGAGTGCACTTCACCATCCCTGTGTTGCAACCACAAATTCAAGTTCCCTTGCAGATTCACAGCCTTCATCAAAACTTTGTTGTTGGATGTGGAATAGTGAGGTTCACAAAGACGAACTTCAAAGCACCGGAGAGAGTTTTGTGTCTCAAAACATTAATCTGATCTGATTTTGAAAGTGAAGAAAAAGGGGCAAGTGAGACTTGAAAGTCGTTAACTCAGATCTATAAATAAAAGATGTATGGGCTATCTGCTTAAAGTTTAGATCATTAAAGTTCCTCCTATTTATTTTTCAGCGAAAGCAAGCCCAGTTCTATGAAAACATTGTGAAAGTGATAAGACCAAAACCAGATTATTTTGCTGTTGGGTACTACGGCCAGGGATTTCCAACATTCATAAGGGTAAGTGTGCACCTTTTATCCACGGACAGTAGCCTGATTTCTTGCCTTGGAATTTTCACTGTGTTGTGCCAAAAGTACATGATTGTATGTTTCTGTGTTATTTACTGTCTGCCTAACCTTGGTGGTTGTTTTCTAGGTATATGAAACAATCATTGGTTTTTCATTTCCTATTTCTGATATGGAGTAGTAGAATTTTAGTAGAGAAACTTTTTCTTCCAAAATACCCAATACTTGTACTTCTTAAGAGTTCATCACTAAAAATGAAGATATATGGTCCAATCCATAAATCGGGGAAATATAAATAGTAATAAATATAAATAATAATAAATATATAATATATTATATAGAAAGAGAAATAATAATAAATAATCTGTAAATCAGCACCATCAGAAACAGTGAGATTTTTACCATTCACATTGTGTACAGCAGGGAAGCCAAATGTATGTGATTGTGTTTCCATGTGAGTGCCCTTTCCAGCACAGTCTCAAAAATGATGTTGAATATCAAAAATATGTGTGATACCTTTAAATGCAACCTTTTATCATTAATTTTTATGAGCCTTGTCAGTTTAAAGCATATTTCTCTTAGCTGATGCTGGTAATGCAAGTCTAATAACATTGTAGGTTTTTTCCCACTGATGCCAGGATTGCTTCAGAGCTGAGCTAGTGGCTGAGTGAGGATGGGGAATTAACACATCTGAATTTCATCTCTATCATGAATCTCTGGAGTCCGGCATTTGCCGGTCTGTGGCATGGAAATAACACATTGTCTATTTAGCTGCTCTTCTGCTCGTATCTGTCTTAAAAGATGAGGATTTTTGGCTTGGAAAGAGTCTCTTTCCAAACCCCTGTGGAGAAGTTCCAGTAGATTAATGCAGTTCAAGGAACAGAAGAAAAAGATTCCTTCTGCTCCAGTATGGACTCAGAGAGATGTATTCTTAGGCCAGGGCTAGCAGTAGGTTTCCTCCCATAAATGCGTGTTTAAGAGATGAGTTCCTGGTTGTAGCCATGTGGTTCCGTGTTAACTCACTCCAGTGATGCCATAAGGAATACCAGCAGCAAGCCCAAGCCCATGCTGGAGCCTGGCTTCCTGGGTAAACCCAGTGAATTAAGCTGTTTTTGGTAAGTTGCTCCTGGTCAGATTGGTGTGTTAAAAGTGCAGGTAATACATATTTGTGGTGTATTAAAAGTAAAGAAATAGGTGAAGGTTTCAGAAAAAAGTTGTCTTAGAGTGGTCCTCCCTCACCAAAATCTTATGATCAGATATCCAGACCAAAACTTAAAAGCTATTCATGGAAAGGAAAGGCTTTTAGAAATGCCAGGTAAAACATTTAGAGTACCCAGGTGGCCATTTAGAAAAAGCCCCTTTTTCCACCAGCTACCCAAAGATGTGAAGAAATGGGAATCCTTGAATCACCCCAAGAAGCTGCAAATGCATGTGGCTTTTTGTCAACGCCGGTAATGCAGTATCACCAGCACCACTAATGGGTCCTGTGAAGGGCAACAAATAATCAGTGCTTTGCAGCTGAAAGGAGTGAAGCTGCCCAGGCTAAGACTGGATTTTGTGTGCAGACCATCAGACAAAAGTGGGAGCTGAGCTGTGGAGTGCTATCCCACTGCCTGGTCTGCAAATGACGCCTGGGCAGCCCCTGCCAAAGAGGCTCTGAGGCCCGGGGAAGCGGCAGGATCAGCAGCACCCAGAGCTGCCCTGCGGCGTGCAAAGTGCAGTGCTGCAAACTGACACAACCATATGTTGGGAACAGACGCAAATGCATGATGCTGTGCAAGCTGCTGCGGGTTTGGGATGAAAAGGCTGACGCTAAAGAGATGTGATAGGGAAAAAACAGGAAAGATTGTGATATTGGAAGTACATGTAGAGTAATGGACAGATAACAGCTTTTATCAAGTGTCAGACAAGACAAATGTTTGTGGTATGTTAAACAAAACAAAACAAAAAAGTTAATAAGTTTTTAAAATGTCTCTTAATGATCTCTTAGATTTTACCATGCAAAAACCATTCCCTTATGATATTCCTCTAAGGAAGGCTTGTATTAACATGAATCTCCCAAGTGATGAGTGCACAATAAAGTCCTGGGTGACTTTGCAAAGGGGCTTATGGCTACGAGAGATGTTCTGTGTCCTGTGCAGTTGCTCACAGCAGTGTGTGGTTGCTGGGAGCTCCCACGGTGTGAGGCTGCACTGGGCTCACAGCAGGCACGTGGTGGCTGTGGGGTGCTTGTCTCAGCCTCTAACTCAGCAATGCACTCCCATGTGCAACGAGCACTGTGCAGTTCTCCAGCAGAAGCGCTGTTAAACTCTCCAGCCAAGGGGATGCAATGTGGAATAGTGTCAATCTGCTCTATTAATGTTGATAACTGAGTAATTGCTCTGTAAGTGCAAGGAAACGCAGTGTGCCTTACCAACAACGCATGGGTTGGTCAGTTTGTGATAAACAAGCAATAAAAACTCTGAAATTTTTGATATTGAGTGACTTGCTGACTGAGAAAATTCAAAATACAAGCTTTTTCTTCTCTTGTAATTTTTCCCGTGAATTACAGGTGTATTTATGCTTTTCCAGACATCTGCCCTTCTTATTTTTTTAATATAGGAAGTATGTTTTCATCTACCATGAGTTTCAATAGGCAGCCCTACAGAAATAAGCTCAATTGGACATTGTAAATTATTCCAGTTCTCTACCCCTGTTTGTAACATCCTTCCCCTAGTAAGTGTCATATAGTTTTTTCACCAAGGGTTCATTCTGAAGTGAATAATAAGGTTAAGTGTATTCAGATGCAAGTGTTATGTTCATACCCAAACTTACTGTAATGTGTTTGATCAGTTGAAAATATGCCAGTAGTCTTTTACATTTCCCTCTAGAATTTAATGTGTTGAATGTACATAAAGAGAATGTATGAAATATATCTGAATTTTCTTTATTATTACTAGAAAAGAAACCCATACTTGGAAATATGGTGTATATTTAATAATTTAAAAGTAACTCTGTGTGCAGACAACTGTACAATGGCAGAAATCGAATACACCGGTGTAAAGTCAGCCTTCTTAAGATTCAGTTGCTACTAAAATGGCAATATTTTGTCTTTATGCTTTCCTCTGCTATTGTTGCTTGCTCACATCTATATCTTTTAATAAATGTTTACATATGAAAAGCCTAATTCAATTACTTATCCGTTCCACCATTAACTGTGGAAGGTTGTTGAGAGGAATTACAGAGGGACATCTTGGATTAGATGGACAGAATTTGTCTTCATACATTTTCAGTGGGCACCTATTTCATAAATCCTTGAAATCATGCTTTCAGATCCCATTGAATTCAGTGTGGTTTGTACATAAGCCTGCAAGTAACCCTGTGCTTGGTACCAAGCTGGAGTTAAGGAAAGACATCTGTGCTTTATTGAATGGTGTTAATTATTTGGAAACTGTTGGTTATATCCTAGTCGAAGTGTCTTGCTGACCATCACTGGAGTCAACACTCCTAGATCCCAGTTTGTTGTTGCTAGCACTGGTGTAAGGACTTCACCTCGCTTTGTTTCCAGAACAAAGTCTTCATTTACCGGGGAAAGGAGTACGAGCGCCGTGAAGACTTCGAAGCAAGGTTGTTAACTCAGTTTCCAAATGCAGAGAAAATGAAAACAACATCTCCACCAGGCGAGGACATCAAAAGCTCCTCTGGCCAGTGTATCCTTGGCAATATGGCAGCTCCTGTGGATGGAGCCTTTGTGGCCAGTGTCTGCTGCACGACTGCCTTTATTGGCGCAGCCATAGAATCATATAGAATGGTAGAATGGCCCAGGTTGGAAGGGACCCCAATGATCATCAGGTTCCAACCCCCCTGCCACAGGCAGGGCCACCAACCTCCAGATCTGGTACTAGATCAGGTTACCCAGGGCTCCATCCAGCCTGGCCTTGAACAACTCCAGGGATGGGGCAGCCACAACCTCTCTGGGCAGCTGTGCCAGCACCTCCCCACTCTCTCAGTGAAGAATTTCCCCCTGACATCCAATGTAAATCTTCCATGTGTTAATCTTGTTGTTCTTTCACCCACGTTCCTGTCGAACTACCTGTGCTGTGGAATGGAAATTCTCTGTTCAGTTCTTAACCCCTGCTTTCAGATATCCAGTGCTTTACTGTAAAGCCCAAGCTTGATTTACCACCCAAATTTCACAAGCCAGTGTCGGAACAAATTGTGAGGTGAGTTTTGGTTCTTTTGCAAAGTTTATCAGCCTCCTTTGTACACTAAGTCTAGTTCTGCTGCTTGGGTTGTGAATATCTACACAGCCAAGGAGTGAAGGGATGGGAGGACATTCCATGGGTATTCTTAATATCAATATTTTATTCTTACTCATCAGCTTTTTTCTAGTAGAGTTTAGCATTCATTCCTAAACAGAAAGCATTGAGTTTGATTGTGCTTTTCCCCTTTTCCAGTTTCTATAGGGTGAATGAGGTCCAGAGGTTTGAGTATTCACGGCCCGTTCGAAAAGGAGAGAAAAACCCAGACAATGAATTTGCGGTAAGAAAAGAAAAAAAAAAAGGAAAAACCTCTTTGGAGAGTTTGCTTGTTTAAGATTCTGATGATCTGAAGTATTCATTGTCTTTTGGTTACTTAAATGTATATTCTAAGCTTAAATATGATCATTTTTTGTACAAGTTCAATTTAAAAAAAAAAAACAAACCTGTTGTTTTATACCAATGGAAAAAATAGACAAAGTTGTATTTAGTTAAAAACTGTTTTGATACAGAAATTTAAAATTCTTACACCTGAAAAGATGACTGTCTCTTGCCAAAACTTGTCTCGCTGTGAGGATACTGCTTGGGCATCTTTTTGCAAAAATGCATTTTTTTTCTTTTTTTTTTTCACAAAACCATATGTTTCAGCTAATGGTCAATAAAACTCCCTTTGAGCACAGCTTGTATCCATCAAAATGTTTAGAACAGGCTACATCAATTTGATTGCCCTTCTTTATAGACACCAATTTGTTCACAGTTCTAGTAGGTGTTACTAGTAGTAAAGGAGTTGTAGCAGCATTTAAGAAATTATGCATTAACTTATGATTTAAGCAAAGAACTTGGTTTTCTCCAAGCAGCAGGCTCCAGTCTAATCTTTTTGCTCATAAATGCTTGGTATTTGGTTTCCTGCAGCTAAGACGGAGCGTTCATTCAGACTCCTTCAGATTTTTGAAAAGCCTCATAGTCAATAAGAGGAGCTACCAATTATGCCAGTTCTAACAAATCAGATAAAGAGAGATTTTGGGCAGCTCCAGGGTCAGCCCCAGGTGCCCAGGGCTTTGTCCTGATGGGTCTTGAAACCCCCGAGGATGGCGGGGGCACAGCCTCTGTGGGACCCTGTTCCTCTGCTCCGCTGCCCTCCTGGGGAAGGAGCTTTCCTTGCATCAAGGCGATGTGGCTCTATGGAGGATGGTCCTTAAAAGCCCCAGAAAGTACTCAGAGAAGTGCCAGTCTGGTCAAACAGGTGAATCTTTAACGTAAAGTTCTTCTTTTGCTAAGAGAACTTTTTTTCCTACTGTATCAATGTCACTGTGCCAAACCAACCACAGATTTAAATCATCCCTATTCCATCATCTCCCAAGCAGATTCCATCTGAAATTTCCCTCCAGCTTTGTAACGTCTGTCATACTGCAGTTCCTTTGCCTGATGATAATGTTTTAAGTCTTTCTTAAGATAACAGCTACCAATCTGATAACGTGATGTGTATGTCTTATTTGCAGAATATGTGGATTGAGAGAACCATCTATGTGACAGCATACAAATTACCAGGGATTCTGAGGTGGTTTGAAGTCAAATCAGTTTTCATGGTGAGATCAGTTTGGCTTTATTGAGGTTACATAAGAGAATGGGGCTTTTATACAGCCAGGGAGCATTTATATTTCTGTATGACTGTGCTTCTGTGAGCAAGCAATCAATGTGACTGTATCTGACATCCTAAGACAAGGGGAGCTTGCTTGCTGAGGATGCTGATTATTGACTAAGGGTGACTAAAGTAATGCTTTTCCATTCCTAATACAAGGTAGTGCATGCTGAACCTTCCAGACCTTTAGGACAAGGTCTGATAAAGGGCTTGAAGTACTTTTATAAAGCATTTCCAGCTTTCAGCAGGTGAGCCATTAAGGCCTGTGGCTTCAGCCATGTGCCTAAAATGAAGAGAGAACAGAGGCATTGCAGGAGAATCCTAATATATAGAAATGAAACCGGTCTGAATTTTGAAAAGCAGAATTTTGGTACTTTGATTGTAATTTATTCAAAATGCACCTTAAATTGAATGCATTGTATGTGTCTGCATTACTTCTGCTCTTATTGTTTGTGATTAAAGATTGTTTTTGTTTCATTTCCACAGTCAGATAAAGTACACCCTAGCAACCTCACAAAGTACCTCACAAATAGGCATTTCTCTGTTCTGCCATTTAGACTGTTTAGATAAGACATATCCATTAAGTGCCTTAAAGATTAAATTAGTCTTATGCAGCTGTAATTTTTAAGTAGCAATAAAAACATTGTTACTGCAGTTTTTAATTCTCTCTTGTGAGGCTTATTTTTAAAGGAAAAGAACAATTTGCATATGATTAATTAAAACCTTTTTCATTGCTCCATTGAGGTTATGTTGGACAGTTGTATGTAGATGAACAGAAGTAAGGCAGAAAATTACTATGGTATCTATAGTAACAGAATATGAATGTGATGTTTGACAGTAATAGGCATCTGAATAAAACACATTGAATTTTTAATGAATTTTGTATTTTCAGTATAATCCTGATAGAGAAGATTCTGTTTATCTTCATCACTGCAAAAAGTGCTGTTTATAAAGGCTGGCAAATCTGATGGAAGTCTCTCTTCGTTACGAGTTAAGAGCCCAGCCTGACAGGCTGCTTTATGCAAGCAATTTGTATACGTGTACCTTTAACACTGTGCTTGTCACAGACATACACATAAATCCTGGGAGAGTGCTTTCTATAAGCTTTTTGTAAGCAAGGATCATATTAGTCACATAGTTGGAAAATGATACCGGAATGGAACTTAATAACGTGGGAAGACAGCAAAGGAAAACTCTTGACCTAGCTCAGGCGTAGTTACTACAAAATTGGTATTGACTTTCTTCAAGATTCCTGTCAGCTAAAATGCTAGAAGCACCATCACTAAACTCACATGCCTGTAATGCTAAATCTTGATTATGGATACGAATATTATTGATGTTCTCCTAAGTGTAGTGAATTAAAGAAGATTTGCACATTTCATATTTTATTGATCAAACTAGAATATCTTTAAAGGAAGAGGTGAGATCATATCAGTGCTGAGACAGAACTGAGTCATTTATTGAATGCAGTTTGCTATGTTACAGAACAATAGAAACATGCTTAATTTCCTTTAATCTATTTGTGGGGTTTTTTTTTAATTACTTGTGAGAACTTATACCTAAACCTTTTCAATCTGTTCCCGATCTACAAGGAATTCATTGTATGCATTCATTATTCTGTATCTGATTTGATTTAGCTGGACACAAATAGTTGGAGGGAAAAGCCAGCCACTGAATTAGAAACTGCATTTTGAATTGCACTCTGCTGAAAAGCAGAAGCACTTACCTCTTTGTTTTATGTTGACTTTTTAACGTGTCGCAATGTATCAGTGTACCATTTTTTGTTTGCCATAAATAGATTGTGTAATGTACAGAGATAGCAAGCTACTCAGAACAAAGCTCAGAGTTTGGAAGTACAGATACTTTTGATAAACAGCTTTCAAGAAGGTCCAAAGCACAGTAACACACAGCAGCAGGATGGGAGCTGCAACTCTGCTTTTAGAAAGTAAAGGGGAGGATCACAAGAGTAGTGAGAGAGAGGAGACTGAGAAAGAAAGCCATAATTACTGATACAGAAAAGTTAAAAAAGATGTCAGTCAGCTCAATGAGCGCTAATTTCTGTAGATATTCAAGAGCTTTGAAAGCAATGGTTCATCAACAAATTATTTCATAGTTGTAAGCCCATTAATAAAACTGTCAGAATCCTAAATTTAGCGTATGATGTTCACAACAGTTCTTGCCAAATGAAATGTTGAATGTGGTCTTATTTTCCCCATCCAAATTTCACTCACAGCAAATTCAGCTCTGGTTGCTGGTCGCCGGGTGGGTATCTCAGCCTGCTCTGCTGGGCAGCCATGGCAGAGGCATTCAGCTCGCTGCCTGCCTTCCAGAGTCATTCACCGGGCAGACATCTAAAAATGCTAATGAGAACACCCTTGATGTAATCACATGGCAGGTGTAAGAGGAACAGCTAAAGAGATTTGATTATAAGTGGTTCTCAGAAACATGGTAAGCAACTGATAGCCAGGTAGAAGTGCTGCTTTGTTTATGTAGCGTTTATGTAAATCAGGCTGTAATCAAATATACACTTGCATTTTCCTTGCAGGCCTCAATTAACCTTCCTTTTTTATTCCTACCAGAAAATTTTTTTAATGTAAGTAGGCTATGACTTAAGGCTCCCAGGAAGGACTGCCTACCTTGTGGGTTGCTGCTAATTAGTCGTTCTTAGCTCGTTCACTACATCTGCCCATTTTAGCAACATTTTAAATATTTTAAAGCCTTTTTTTCCAGTATGAGCAACTGTCATTCTGAAAGACACAGTATCTGCTCATAAATAATAGTTGGAGATCCGTCGATTAAAATAAAGCAAGTTTTACACGGTGTGAGAGCTAATTCACCCCATTAAGACATCTGAGGACCTCTCTTCATTGAAGGCCAGGCTGTGTGAAAAAGAAACTTTCTTTCTCCAATTATCTAAGTTAGGAAGAAGAAAATGGGACCTCTTGGAAAAAAGCACCGTAGATAGCACAGAAGCCATCTCTTCAACATATTAAACTCCATTTCCTTGGACATATACCAAAATAATCACTGCAAAAATACCTTCTTGGTTTTTGAGCTTCTTAGGATTACATTTTCCATCAGAAAATCCACATTAAGTTATCATTTCTTTCTTACTGTTGCATTAAGCTGGATTCTTCTTTGTACTGCAAAAACTCACTGATCCATAATCTGTGATGTTCTCCATAATCCTCCAAAAAATTCACATGATTCTTGTCAGAGCCTTTGTAAATGTGTTGCTGTGTTGTGCTTCTGAGATGTAATCTGCACTACAGCAGTGAAATGCATTTAACCTTCTCCACAGATATTGTTTTATCAGTTACTGCAGCATATAGACACCACACATTTCAGTGTCTGAAGCCATCCTTTCTGTTAATGATTCATTAAAATATCTTTCCCAAAATGTTTCCAAATGCATTGATTTGGTGGACTGCCAGTTCCATGGCAGGTTTAAAAACTTTGCTCCTTAATCACAGCATCCTTTTGTTTTTTTTAGGTTGAAATTAGTCCACTGGAAAATGCAATAGAAACCATGCAGCTAACAAACGATAAGATCAATAATATGGTTCAGCAGCATTTAAATGATCCAAATCTGCCCATTAACCCTCTCTCTATGCTACTTAACGGCATCGTGGATCCTGCAGTCATGGGAGGTTTCACCAACTATGAGAAGGTAACACCAAAATATACCATCCTGCAGCAGTTCCCCTCTTGGAAGCTCTGTGCCTCTTCTTCAGTGCTGCAGAATATGTGTGTGTGTTTGTGTATAAACCCTGTGTGAGCGTCTCCTAATTAGTACTCGGGAGAATGTTGCTCAAAACTTACCTTTTTTAGGTTTTTCTGATATTTGTGGTTATTTGTTTGCCTTTCTAAATGTGAAGTTCAAGCAGCTTAGCAACAAGAATGCTTACGTAGGGATGTGGCAGGCGATTGCTTGCTGGAGTTACAAAGTGAGATGGATGGCATTTCCAGTGCGTGCTCTCATGCGCTTGGATGTCAGACCTCAAGCAGGAATTTTTTAGTGAACTTTAGTGACCAAGTAACTGATTGCAGTTTTATCCTTTGCTCTCAAATGCGTGAGTTCTTTGAGGATTCATCAAGTGCTAGAGGCTTTCTGAGATACCGGTCCGCTGCAAATACATCGAAATAATCTTAACTGCATGTTACAGCATTAGCTTTTAAAGTTATAGGCAAGAAGATGTTAACAATGGGAAACTGTAAACGTTATATCCATTATTCACATTCTGAATATTAATCATACCAAGCTATCATACAGAAGCAACACGTATTTTGCAACTAATAGAAAAAGTATATGCTGATGTCATTGGCTCCATCCATTTCTGTCCTTCGCTAACTGTCATGCATTTCATCTACCAAAATTTTGTTTGCCCTGGGAACTGCTGTAAAGCCACTCCAGAGATGTGCCAAGCAGGAGCCCTCTGCAGTATTGCCCATGAGATTTGATCTCGGCCACCCTGTGCTCATCCACCCCTTCTCTGATTGCGAAAGATTGATGCATTAATCTTAAAACTTTGATAAATTATGCATCTTTTCCTACTTTTTCCATCTGTATTTGTAGTCATTACTGCTCTTGTGCAGAACTTTTGGTTTGATTCATTTGTCTTTGCTGCAGGTAGTCCTTCCATGGTAGATGTTGATTCATTTTCTGAAATAACCGCTCATTTTTCTCTCTCGACTAGGCTTTTTTTACTGAAAAATACATGCATGAGCATCCAGAAGATCATGACAAGATTGAAAAGCTGAAGGATCTGATAGCTTGGCAGGTAAAAACTTCAAGTTTCATTGGCCATACAAAGGCAGCTTGGTGTCACTTTGGAGAAAATTCAGACATCAAACTGTTTACCCTGCTTCTTTCTCATGTAAAACTGTCTTAGAATTTAAGGTAAAGTTCATCCTTTCGGATCTGACATCATTTGTCATTTGATAAACCCATGAGGAGCTAACAGGATTAACCTTTTTTTCCTTTTTTTTTTTTTTTGTTTACTATTATACAGTGAAAATGTCGCACGCTGCTCAAATGGGAAAATCCTTTGCACTGTTGGTTAGTACTACTGGAAATGCAGTTTTGAATTTTAATTTTCTAAGGCTGATTTAAAAAATTTTCCTCAAACATTTGGGTGAAATGCTTAACCCTGAATGCCTCCTCCTACATGCATGCTTTGGTAGAATCTTTCTTCCCATGTTCAATTCTTTCTTCAAATAGAGTTTTCTATCTGTAAAACTTTAAAAACTTATAGTACCTTTCAGTACGGAGCGTTAAATGTGAAAGTAGCAAAAATTAATGTAAATGCAAAATATTTAGTAAAATGAATATAGACATTACAAAGTCATTGCTTCATTTGCTGTACAACTCAACATGGTTCAAAATATTCATGATTCATAAATGCCGCATCATGTGGAGAAATTACCTGGTATTTTATAATGATGTATTAGAGCAGAAATGACTTAAATGTAAGATTATACAGATCAATATTTCCTGAAAGAGCAAGAAAACCCAGATTTCCAGTCCAATGCCTTTAACAAAGCAGGAACTCTCTTGCATAAAGACCTGCACTTACGTATACCAAAGACTGTTTTTCAGGACAAACAGGGAACACTTCCAATTCTGTTCCAAAGTCATATCCTGGATATTTTCCAGTGGTCTCAAGATAATTTCATGATAACTAAAGAAAATACCAATATGACTGGAAATGTTTTTCCCTTAGAAGAACAAAGTGCAGCGTTGCCTTTTTATATTCAATTTTGTTTTTATAATAAAGGGAATAATTTACATTTCTATAGGATTCGATTTTAAAGGTAGCAGAACCAAAGATATAGAATTCAAAAAAAAAAAAAAAAAAAAAATTGAAAGAAAGAAAAGAAAGAAAATACCCCCTGAAGGCCTGAAAACTATCACTGAATAAAAACCCTTTTGGTCTGAAATAAAGATATATTTATTTATTTATTCATTTTCCTGTGAGCTTTTACAGAAGATTAGATTTTAGGAGCTTTAAGCTCTATGGAGGAAAATAATTTGATCCCAGAAGACTGACTTCATGTCAGCTCTCCCTTGTTGCCTCTGATTGTGCTGCTTCAAATGAATTTCAGCCACACTCAGCACAGATTCACTTTGGTGACGTGTGTGTTAAAATAGTATTGCTATTTGAAAATATGTGTTGCAGCTAATCACGTTGTATTCTAATTATTCAGTGGTTTTAAGGACATCATTTCCCATCAGTGCTGTAATCCCCCCCCCAAAAAAAAAACCAAACAAACAAAGACAGATAAAAGTGATCAAAATAAACTGGTTTTTATCTGAAAAGTTGTAGCCATTTCAGAGTGGGAATCAGTGCTTTAAATGAGCTTAGTCTTTTTGTATACATTCAGTGGATCCTAAGGCTTAAATATTTTCTAAAACACTTTCAGTTTTCAGAACACATCATAACTTGATGGGAGCAGGGTGGAGAGCTCCTGTAATGAGCAAGTTGTTATGGAAACATTCCAAACTGAGGCAGTGGTTTGTATTCATCAATGGCTTGACAGTGATTGAAAGCAAAAATGGGTTTTCATTTTTCAATAATGTTGGTTCTTGGAGTTTTATAATCACACAGAGATTGTCTTTATGCTCTATAAATCAATCTGGATATATGAAATAGTCTGACAGTCGTATTATCAGCTGACTATTTAAATTTATTTCTTCTATCCCTTTGCCTGCCTTTGTCTCAATTGTGCTTTGGAATTCATGCTCTTCAGGACGTTGTCCTCTTATAATTCCTTTGAATTTTGATCGCACATTAGTGATTTTAATTATAATAATTGTATGGTTCTGTCCGTTATGTTTTCACATAAATATCATCACTCAAAGCAAAGTCTGTTTTTACTCATCTTGGTGCTTTTTCTCAGAAAGATTAGTTCCCTTGTAACCATATCATTTCAAGCTGGTCCTTTATTTTAACATTATTTTAACATTCATAATGAAAGGAATGATCAAAATGATGATAATGAAGTGAATGATTGATGTTGGTCGCTCAGCATTTAGCTAATGTGTTTACAGCATACAAAACCCAATGTCATAAAATCTTACGTTCCTTTGCATTGCTAAAAGAATTGCAGCGTACAAAACCTAAGCTTTATGGTCGTGTTTCATGATATGATAATTATGAGAGATTTTATCTTAAGCTGTTAATTAATTATGGACCTTTTTCATAGTATTTGACCAAGCAGATGAAGTTTTTGTATGGAAAAAACTGGGGGGAAAAGAAACAACAAATCAGGGAATAACAGTAAGTTGCAATGCAACTTCATAAGATTTTTGAATTAAGAAAGAATGAAGATTGATGGCATAAATGCTATCTTGAGCTGGTTTCCTTGTTCTCTTGTCAAGTTACTTGCTGCTTCCTTTACCGTTTCCTTCCCCTCTCCAAAGCTGAAGGTGCTCTGTAGGATGTTTTGAAACAAAGCCATAAAAATTAAAGCAAGCCCACTCGTTTCTTCAAAGAAAAGTGAATCGACAGGATGAGGGCCATAGCTCAGTCTGCCTGTGTGCATCCTGCAAAGATTTACGTAGCTTTAAAGTTCAGTGACTTGTAACCAGATTTCCCTACGTCAATGTCTGGAAAGGAGAAGTAGGCACAATTTGGAAGTTAGCAGAAAACTTTTGCTTCCATAGCAGAGTAACGAGCCCTTTCTTCTCAGTAGTTTTCATTCTCCTTTCATTTCCATCCGCTCGGTGCCTGTCCCCTGGGCAGTGCCTTCTGTGTTTCCCAGCCTCTGGTGCACGCAGCAGTGGGACCCTGCTCAGCCCCTCCAGTCTGGGGCACAGGAGGCAGCACCCACATTTTTTTCTCGACTGGGACATTTCCCTACCGAAAGAAATACCCTTCATTTTTTACATTCACACCCTTCATTTTTTACATCATAGGTACCTGTTCCCTGGGACAGGCTCTGTAGTGCTTGTTCTGCCTGTGGATCAGCTCAGATCTGGGGCCCCAGACCCCACATGTACTTTATCACGGCTATTTGTTATTCTAAAAAGAATCCATTTAAAAAGTCAGGGAGTTCTTTTAAATAAATGTGCAAAGCGACCACTTACCCCTTCAATACAGTGGGGTCAGAATGTGGCCTGGTAGTTCTGAACACCTTGAAATTCATTTACCTATGTAGAGCCAAGAAGTTTTCCAAATTAGTGCTTAATTTTTGTAGAGGGCAAATCCATACAACTGTAAATAAAACTGGCTACAGCAAAAAAACAGTCAGTGTGGTTCCTTCTCTTGTAGGAAAAGGAACTGTGTCCATTTCAGTAGTGCCCCAACACATCGAATCATCCTGATAATATTTATTGAATTTGTTCATCTGAAGTTCATCTGTGTATTTATTATTCTCCTTACTAATAAAGCTACTCGTTCTGATTGCTGCTCAGTCTTATTAGAAAAATCTGTTTTTAATCAGTATTATGATTTAATTATGAATTATTAAGAAGAAGCCTCTTAACTTGATTGCTGCAGAGAATATCTAAGTCAGAATCAGAGCACTGTGTGGGCTGGGACGGACCTGGAAGAGGAAATATTTTTCCTGAGCTGCAGATAGAAAACTAATGGTATATCCGGATTGCTGTGGGAATGAAAATGTCTCTCTTAAAACATTTCAAAAGGTCAGCTACACCTCCGCACTGTGAACTAATTATATAATCCTGTGTTGGCATGGATATTTGGTGACAGAAGCCTCGCAGATAAATGATTATTTTCAGTGACAGAAGAGAACTAATTTCATTTTTTCTCTCCTGCTTTATTCCCAAAGAAAATCAAATACTTTTTATCTAAGGAGAAATGTATCTTTTAGTATATAAAGCTATATATTTTATTAATAAATATTACTCTGCAATACATACATGTCCAGGGATGCTGTTCATTTGCAGTTTCAGAAATAGCATTTACTAAAGAAAGCGCACAAATATTTTCTCCTTCAAGGTTTTATTCCCATAAAACTGGGAAAGGACTGATGTTAATAACCAGCTTGGGATCGTCATTCATCAGTTTGCCATTTGGAAGTGCAGCATGTATGGGGGCTCATCAGTGTAACAGAATGGGAATATCTGTGCTGCCAGAGAAGTTCAGCTCTTCCTCCTGTGTATGATTACGAGGCAGAACTATGGGTATATTAATTTTGAAGGACTGCAGGCAACAATCCAAAAAGGAAATCATTTAACATATTTTTTAGACCTTTTTTCTATGTTTTGCTTCATAGACAATGGCTTTTACAATTGCTGTTACTCTGCAGGATTTTTCACTCCTCTTGCAGGAAAGGGGAGAATTTTGCCCTGACACGAGCTGGGAAGGGCTGGGCACGCTGAGGGCACTGTGTTGTGCTTTGCAGATCCCGTTCCTGGCAGAGGGCATCCGCATTCATGGCGAGAAGGTGACGGAGGCACTGAGGCCGTTCCACGAGCGGATGGAGGCTTGCTTCAGGCAGCTGAAAGAAAAAGTAGAAAAGCAGTATGGAGTGCGAGCTGTGGTGAGTTGCCTGCCAGCTTCATGCTACAAACAGATTCGGCATTTCTGTGCATTGTAGGCAACTTTGTATTTCTCTGCCATGATTCTCGGTGATTAAAAGAGCAATGTTGATGAATGATGATGCTGGTTCTTCTTCATGGTCGTCACTTGAACCCATCAGATCATTAAATAGTGAACAGGTGCTGTAGGAGATGAGCAGAAAGCCGTGGTGCTTTTATTTCCTAGCATGGGAACAATTTCTAAATTTGCTGAATATGTTCCTTGAAAATCAAGATAAATCTTCAGTACCTTATTTTTAAGGAATTATTGTTTACAGAGTAAAACACTACTTTAGTTGATATAGCATGATTCTTCCAGAGCTGAATGTCACCTTCCTGTTGATTTAGTTCCTTTCTAGATGTCAGAGATGTCAGAGCCACGCTGGTGTGCAGTGATGTGCAGTCTGCGTCCTGCATTTTCACACGCTCTGGCACCAGCCTGAATGTAGGCAGGCAATAGGTAGCTGCTCCTTATTGAGATTTAGTAGTGCTGGAGTTGATGCTTTTGTCATTCCAGAAACTGATTTTCAATGTCTGCTTCATTTTAAGTCACAGCCAAGAGTTTGGTGGTGTTTCCAATGACATATTGTTTCACTTTTCAATGTTATCCATAGGAGAAGAAGGCCAAAAGCCAGCGTACATCTTCTTAATTGAGAATGTAATTGATAATTCTGTCAAAAGCCATGCAGACTGCATGCTGTTGTGTGAGTCAATTTGAAAAAGCCAGGACCCAGGAAGGAAACAGTTAGAGTTGCTGTAAGGCCAGATGTGCAGAGCTGTTGTCCTCGCAGTACTGAAGACTGCTGGGGTTAGTTTTCTGTATCTGCTGGTAGAACTGACAGCAACGTTGTAAACGTGCTATAATTCATAGGCTTATTTTTGAAAATCAGAAATTTTGAAACTTGCATATGCAATACGTATCTTCTTGTTACTGCTCCAGAATACAAAGGACGTGCATGCATTTGCCAGAAAATAGGCTCTTACAGCCTCTAATGCAGGGCAAGCCAGCATATCATGTGCCAAGGTACCTGCAGCCTGCCTGCAGGCTGATAACGAGGGATGTGATGAGAGAGCTCCAACTTTCTCCTCCACCTCAGTGGGATTTAGAGCTGGGGAAGTGCCAGGAAGGCGCTGCAGCAGGCGGGCAGCAAAGCGAGCCCCGTGCCACTGCTCCCCAGGGGCCCAAAAGCTCAGTGGAACAGTCTGTGCTGATTAAGTATCCTGTTGAATTTAATGACAGGCCTCGTTCAGAGATTAATTTCAGTTTTTTTCTGCAGCAATGACTTTTTTTTTAATGGGAATACTGAGATCTTGTGTGGAACTTGCCAGTCTTTATAGTGTCCTTCTAAGTGCTCTTCCATTAGTAGTCCCTCAGATCCCATCTTGCTAATATATTTAGGTAGAGAAAAGATCAAATAATAATTTATTCCCGAGGAGAACAGAAATAATTGACATTAATGATACTTGCATGTCAGTCACTTCAGTAATACACATTTACATCCTCAGAGAGATGACTGGAAAGTCATACACAGGTGTTATCTTTCTCATTTCACTCTACCCACCAGTAAGGAGTGTCAGGATTGATGGAGCTTTATCACTTCTGTCTTCTTTGTACAGTGTCAATTTACCAGTAGTTGACAGAGTGGAAAATCTACCTGTAATTAAACAGCATGAGATTTGTATTTGTTGACTGAAAGAGTTCCATTATTTTATGCATATATCAGTTATTAATGACTGACAAAGCTTGTATAAATATTCAGAACTCTGAAATTGTCTTCAGAAAAAAAATCTTTCATATATTTTCTTCGTAACCTCAATGTCGCTCTGTAAATCGGCTTTCTTGACACGAAGCCCCTCTTACTGATGCGGCTGGGTTTTTTTTTGTTTTGTTTTTTAAAAAAAAACAAACTCCATTTTATCTAAATACACTCACGTGGCTGACACTTTGGTTACAGAGATGAATTTGAAAGGTTTCTGTGAAACACTCCTTCTTAAAGCCCAGGCGTGAAAACACACGTGTAAAATCTGTGGAAGCAAATGAATGTCAGAATATGTTCATAAGTGTACACGCAGTCATAAAGAAGAACCTAAGTATTTCCTCTTACTCCTTTAAATGCATATTCTTTAGAATTGATCTCCTTGTTGCTGAACATAATGCTGAATTAAATAATGTAATGCTTCACATAGGAAAAAAACTAACCATCGAACCTTTCTGTGTTACTGTTGGTAGCCAGATGTCAGCTGTGCTGTGACTTAAGTAGTAAGCTGATATATCTCATATGTTCCTTTACTGTAGCCTTCCAGTCTGGATGACAGACGAGGCAGTCGGCCACGGTCCATGGTGAGGTCGTTCACGATGCCGTCGTCTTCGAGACCGCTCTCGGTGGCCTCGGTGTCGTCCATCTCCTCGGACAGCACGCCTTCCCGGCCGGGCTCGGACGGGTGTGTAAGGGGTTATCTTTGTAAAGCGAGATTTGCTGTGCAAATCTCAGGGTTTTATCACCAGCCCACAGGCAAAATACAGACACAAAACGACAGAGATGTTTATATCAAAATATATTCCTCGGCTCTTTTTTTAACAAGGTTATAATATAATGCTGTTTCTGGTGCTCTTTGAAACAAAGCAAAACAGAACCCCCTAAGCATTCAACAAAAGCCACCAACAGAACAGGAGATAAGTTATCCCCTGTTTTGAACTATTGCAAGTGTAATTGTTTGGAACTGATCGCTTGCAAAGTATGTGATGAGACGTGTTCTGCCAGTCTTGGAGCGGTAAACAGGTGGAGCTTGGGAGAAGGAAGGGATTAGCTGCCTGCTCAGTCATTTCTTCTCACTCTGCCAGAGGGAAAGCTGCTTATGGCAAGATTGTACTTCAAGAGTTATCAAGATATTTCACATGAGAACTGGGAATTCTGTTGATAAGCTCCGTCTCACAGTCGCATCCCTCAAAAGAAATAATCTGTTTTCTTTCTGGGCTTTCCACTCAGCCTCAGAACTCCCTTCTCCCTCTTCCTCGCCCCAGGCATATTCATAATCCAGAAACTCAATATTTGAGCAAGGCGGCAGTGTTTTAAAAGCCTCCTGAAGGACTGCTAACTGGCAGAGATGTGCTAGAAATGTTAGTGCCCCTCCTGCACCTTCAGTGGGAGTTATTACCTGACTGGAGAGAAAAAACATCAAGTAAAATGAAGTACAGCACCTTAGGACCAACATGATACTTACCTTGATTACAAACAGTTTCTGTACACACTGGGAATGAACTGCAAACAGAGCACAGCTCAGATCTCATTGCATTACCCTCGGTAACACATGCACAGTGAATCACGTTTATATAAGCGTAGGACAGCACAGCCAATAATGCATTTCCACTAATTCATCCCTGGAAGTTGCCTTGCTGGAGCTTGGGTATACCTACCATCCCAGGTTAGTGGGCGGCTTCATCTTATCTCAGAAGTAAATTGATTTTTTCCTCTTCCGTTTATCATCTTCTTTCCCTTCCTACCTCTTTTTTTCCCTTCAAAGTCGTTGCCTGTATCTTTCTTTTTCCACTGAATGTTGCTTTTGTAATTTTTGCATCTCCATCCTAGCTTAAGTAGGTGTCACATAAAAGTTTTGGAGGATCTCATGAGTCCATTCAATATATACATAAAACCAAAGCTCTCAAAGATCACAATGGAGCTCAGCTCCTGCTCTGAGCCCCGGGGCAACGCAGCTGTAATACATGTGAGAAAGACACAGCAAACAAACACTGTCACTTAGAAGACATGACAAACTGCTCATTTGGTTGATAAGTGCAGCAGGAGAAGAAAAATCATCAGAGTTTGATTACATACTGAAAGACCTCTAAAATGCAAGTGAGAGTGAGAGTGCTGTGGGTAGTTTGTCACTCTCAACATGGAAGGAGTTTAGCACGTGCCTACCCACAGGTGATTGGCTTTATGGTCAGTTGGCCTTTCCTGTTTTCCATTGTTCCACTCTCCAAGATCAATTACTTCTGAGATTAGAGATTGAGCTAAAAAACAATTGTAAATGGAGCTCACAAAATGGAGCTGGCAGCATCTTGCCCATATCACCCACCCGATTTGTATTTTATGCATTCTCCCAGCTGCCCCAGCTTTAGAGCCTTTAAACAGTAAAAACTCAAAGCAGATGTTGCCGTAGTATTTGTTTTATAACTCCCAACTCTATGTATAAATAAACCTCTGACTTTAAAGAGAGGCCTTTGGTTTATCCACTGCTAAAAATGGGACTGCATGGATCCAAGCACTTACAGGCGATGGGAAACCTCAGTCTGCCCAAGTGTTTTGCTGTAAGTTGAAAGTCCTCGTGTGCTTCCAGTATGAGCACGGCATGCTGGCCCATTTTATCCCTGATACACAAATAATTAATAGTACTAATAATAGTAAGCCTGGAAGGGAAGCAATTAATCATTGTGCGAAGAATGGCAATTCTTCTCGTGAACCTGCAAGCTGCCCGCGAGGCAGGGGCACACGTGGGTGGCTGTCACTGCCATCCCCACAGCACGGCCCCGCAGGAACAGCCCGAGTGCACGATCCGGGGGCCTAAATAAACACACAACGTCGGGAGAGCTGCATTCAGTTCCTGCTTTGTCACTGACATGCTTTGCAGCCCGGGGCAAGTCTTTCCCCTTCCATCTCCCTGTCTGTAAAACAGGAGGTAAAGGTGGTTTTTAGAGCACTTGACGCTGCGAGATAAGGAGCTCTGCCTAACAGCTAAGCTTGCAGTTTTGTCTCCCAGCTCATGTGATTCTGGTTCCAGCTATGAGGGTAATGACTTAGGGGCTGTTGCTGCAGGTACTGTTTTGAGTCTTTTCTTCAAATGAGCCTAATTACGCTGAAAATTAAAAGGCCTTTAGTGCTTGGAACAGCAACAACAAAAAACCCACCATGTAACACGACGTGAAATTTCTGCTGGGTATCACTGCAATGAAGTTGATGAGGATAGCTTCCCTGCAAGTTGTCTGCAGTGTGAACCCTCCGGGATGTCACAGTTAACGCTGTCACCTCCACACGTGTGTGCATCATCACGGCGTCATCGGCACTTTGCCAGTGTTAGCAAGTAGGGAGTTTAAAAAAAAGTTTGAAAGTTTCCTTTTTTTATTACTGTTTTTCTAATGCAGTGATTGGTGACATCCTCTTAAAATCTGTTAGTGTAATTTTAACTGGGCTGTGTTTTTAGTAGTATGTTTAGTTAATAATACGAGTTTTAAGACACTGTAGCTAAGAATATTTCCGCTAGTTAAGAGCAGAATGTCTCTTTGCCTTTTATTCAAACTAGTCATTGAAAGGGTGAGATAAAAGAAAGGTTCCTTTAAATAACTGAGCAAAAAATTAGCTTAAAAGAGTTCAGATGTTGTTTACTCTTTCCCTATAATATGAAAACAATTTTTAAAAATGAAGTTTTATTTTAAAAATTCATTAAACCCCTAAGGATTTATTTTCCTTTGAAGACAAGAAGTCATGTATTGTAGAAATTTCAGAGATTATGGTAGTGATGTATCAGCCTTGCATGTACTCACACACTCGAAGCATGTGGGTTTGGGTGTGAAGCATTCCTGGGGGAAACTCATCTGCTCCTTGGGAAGCAACCTGGCCCGTAGTTACTGTCTGAATGATCACTATTGAGTTGCTCTGTAATGTCAGAAAACTCTGAGCTCCTCACTCCTGTCTCATTCTCATCAGTGTGTGCTGTAGGTGAGTTTTTCTCTGTGTGCTTGTGTGGATGTGTATCCTAACACTGTGTTGCTGTAGACAGGAAGGGTGAGTGTGTCTGGAAACCTCTATACTTCATACTCCCGTGCAATGAATGGTACAGATGTGATGCTTTTTGCTTTCCATGAAAACAGACTGTAATTTGGATGAGTTACAAGCTTTAGAAAGCTTTTTGTGTTGTGCATGTTCAATAGAATCTCACTACGCCACTGCAAAACAGTTTCTCTACTGTTATTCTTTTTCTACAGAATAAATACATCTCTTTCTCCCCCCCCAAAAAAATGTCCAGGAGGAATTTTAGGACTTGACGATTTTATTTTTTTAAAAGAAATCTTTAAAGCCGTTTGTAGACATCTGGAATGCCCATGTTGCTCAGGGAAGTAGGGTGAAGTTTCTTCAACCCAGTCACCTCCCCTGCACAGTGCTGGTCTCTGCTGGAGCTCTTGGACCTGTTAGCAGGGCTGTCGTGGTGCCACCATGCACATCATGGGCATGCTGAATTGGAAACTTGTGTTCATATAGATCACCTGCAGCAGAACTGTGTGCGTTTCACATCCAGTGAGCTGTATGTGTTTGCATTGCTGTGAAGTAGTAAATACGCCACAGAGCAGGGAAATGGGTCCTTCAGCAGTTCTGCAGTAAATTTTAAAGTGAGGCAATTATGATCGTTATGACCTTCTGCCCACGCCTTTTCTCTCTAATGGAGTTTTACTGGATTAGCGAGTCGTCTGTAGCTGAAGTGAGGCTGCTGGGACTATGAAAATTAAAATTAGGTGTTTTGAAAATAGTGTTTTATTGATCTAAGCAACAACAATTCTCTTTAGGTTTGTGCTTGAGCCCCTCCTGCCAAAAAAGATGCATTCCCGGTCTCAAGATAAATTGGACAAGGATGACCTAGATAAAGATAAGAAAGAAAAGAAGAAGGAGAAACGGAACAGCAAGCATCAAGAAATATTTGATAAAGAATTTAAGTCTACTGATATTTCTCTGCAGCAGTCTGAAGCAGTGATCCTTTCCGAAACGGTAACTTTATTAACTCATAGTGCTTTATCCAATGCTGAGCTGTGTTCTTTTTGATTTTAAATAGAAATGTTGGTATTTGCCATTGTTTGTTTTAAAACTAAAAACAAGGGAACATGCTAAGAGACTAATATATTTGATAATGTATCAAAAATACAGATTTGATTTACAGTGTAAAAAAAAAGAAATCATGGTATCTGGTATGAAGATCTTTCCAAAAGCTCCATGTGACTGTTTGGTAAAGGGGTAGGATGATGCATTTTAAGTAAAATAAGGCTTCCATTTTAGCAGCCTTTTGAATTTTTGGTTCCCAGTAGATTGTGGTGGGTTTTCTCATATTTCAGCCAAACACTGCAAGACAGTTTTTGGTGGAAGTGTTACGAGGTCATTTCGTGCATGGAATTACATGCTCTTGAAAGGCTATTTTAAGCAGAAAATCGTAAGCAGTTCCACCGGTGGCTGAGTATAAGCATATTAACTACAGGGCATATCTCTTTTAAGCCCTCTCTTCTTGGCGTATGTTTAATTCACTGAAACTGTCCTGAAGGCTTAGGTAACTTTAGAAGTTTTCGTTCTGAAATGGAAAGCAAGTCCGCTCTGAGCTGGAGCAGGGATTTCATGAACTAACTGTAACCTCCGAATCTCTGCCTGGACACCTCTTTTGAGGCCAATAGTTTTAAAACTTGCCCTCAAGAAATAAGTGTAATGCTCTTTTAAAGATTTGCACTTGTACTTGTAGAGCCAACTTTTAATTCCTGAGTCTTTCACTGGGAGACTCTGTCATTCACATGGGACTTTGGAAACACTTTCTCTCTGTGCATGGTGACCAGATCCTTCTGCTTGGTCTTTGTAGCTGCGTATTGTGTAGATGCTTAGCCGTAGTTCCTGTGTTTTCTGGACTTGCTCCTCTTTTTCCATCCAGAGATGATCTCATCTCTCAGTTGTGTGCCCTGATATCACGGAAGGTCGCAGCCTGATTCTGTCTGATTTGGCCATGGGCCCTGTGCTAGCTTAGCAAAAACTCAAAACCCCCGTGAATCCCCCAGGCTTCTCACCCAAACTCCCTTGAAGTCAGTGACAGTTTCCCCATTGACTTCAATAAATTCTGGATCAGTCCTCATTTGTTTAAATGGATATTTCTCCTTCCAAAACCACTCAGACGAGCATTGTTTTCAGAGAGCAAATACGTTTTGCCTGAGTTTCCATAGGTCTCAAGTATTTGGCAGAATGCACTCCACTCTGGAGGCATTAGGCACATTGCAGGAGTCGTATTTTGGCTAAACCTGAGCACTGCAGTGGCAAGGCTCACAGTTGCACTTCCCAGGTCCCTGAACAGACTAACAAAGGTGATGGGAGAAGAGCACTAACCACAACAGAAGGAAGTTTTATTTTGGAGCAGCTTGGTTGGCCGTGCAGAGATCCATGAGACCAGATGGGAGGCATCCAAGGATGGTGAAGGAGCCAGCTGATGTCACTGCAAGGTCACTGTTGTCTTGAAAGGTCTTGGGCATTGCAGAAGGTTATTTACAACTGGAAAAATGCAAATGTTGACTGCACCTGTATTTGAGAAGGGCAAAGCAGGACAACTAGTGGAACTGCAGTCTGGTCAAACACCTTACCTCACACCCTCATCACAGAGCATCCCTCCTGGAAGCCATTTCCAAGCACATGAAAGACAAGAAGGTACCAGGAAGCAGACAACATCTGTTTACCAAGGGCAGGTTAATTTACTTAGAATCCTAGAATATCCTGAGTTGAAGGAGTCCTACAGGGATCAAGTCCAGCTCCTGACTTTGCACAGACACTTGTCCTCTTGTATCTTCAAAGTAGTGCTCTCACTGCCTGCTTCTGTGAATGAAGCTTATCCCTCCTATCTCTTAGAATTCATATTCCTATATGCATTCATACCCATTTTAACTCTTCATTGGCCATGCTGCAAACGTTGGAAGAACCTTTGTAATCACTGAACCTCAGCAGCATGGAAGGAAAGCAGAGCAGTGTTCCTGGGCCAGGGTCTGCTGGAGGCAAAGAAGATCTTAAAAACTGGAAAGGAGGGCATGATAGCACTTCAAGGCATACTCCTGTTTGTTATCTGAACAGGAAAAATGAACAAAGTCCTACATGAGTTTTCCTCACTTTCTCTCCTCAAGAGCTTTCAGTGCATGACTGCTATGACTAATTTTCCCCTGGTTATAGAGATGGAGGGCAATTAACTGCTAGAATTAATTACTCGCAGTTACTTTGAGTTTCTTGAAATCCACAGACCAATAATATGAAATGGAGTTTACTGGTAAAGGGAGAGAGTCTTGTCTTTAAATATCATAGAATCATTGTATCTGCAAACTACTTGAAGACCTCCAAAATGATCACATCCATTTTTAATGGTCATTGTCAATGTAGATCATTTTCTCTAGAATGGGAAATAGAGGAAACACTATTTTGAGGTTAGTTTACAGAGTGGTTGTACAATTCCCACCGCTGTCTTCAGAAATTTTAGGAAGATAATGTCAAGTAACTTAAAGATAAAATCTGTCTTCTGTTTAAAATTGCTGCACTCAGGAGAGAGATGTCCCCTATTAATAATATAGAGGGGAAATCGTTATCTTTTGTGAACAAGAACTCAAATTTTCCATTGTTCTACTTTTGTGAGCTGCATTTTGTGCAAGTTCCCTTTTTTAAATTGAAATTACTCCCAGAGCAATGGTACTGCCGTGCTTCACAAAGGAAAAGGCATTTTGATTCTTCTTTTAGGACCTTGGAAGCAGGAAGCTTACTGGCTTGAAAAAAAATGATTATGATGAAATGAGAAAGTAAAATACTTTTTCCCTTATAAATTTAGAAAAAAATGACTAAAAATTGGATTTAAAATAAAATTTAACGAGCTGTTAGAATGAGATTTCAGTAATAATCTACTATTAGTTGCTAGACTTTGTGTTATAGTTACTGGATTCCTTCTATTGAGAATTTTAGAGATGATTTGTAGTGTCACTAGTTCAATTACAGTATTCCTGTTGTTTGGTGACATTCCTAAAAAAACTTCATCTCTGACTTCTCCAGTACTTGGGGTTTTTATGGCAGAAAACATACTTTTCCTTAGTACCATGACAATTTACAAGCACCTCCAAGAAAATGAACGGAAGAGTACCCTCCAGCTTGCATTTGACATGATCTGGCATGACAAACCCTTATTTCTTCCTGCAACAGAGCAGGAGGCTCAGCAGTCACCCCACGTGCTGACTTCAGCATGCCTCTTCCTGTGTCTGACCCATTGTTGTCTTTGTCAAGACTGGGTGGTGTAGTCTAGCCTGAGGTGAAGCTGAAGGATGCACAGCCACCTGGAAAGCCTGCACTCAATAATGAGTACAGGAGAACCTGTGGTGGATTTGGATAGTGGGATTTATCATGACACTCTGCTGCTCTCTTCAGAAATGATACTGTCTGATGCAATGAGTATTTCTGCCACTGTGGTGGACCTTCTTATGTAGGAACTTGTTTTTTTCCAATTAAATGAATCTTCATGGAAGAACATGAGAAGATTATACAATTGCGTGGAATTGTGTCATAGAGCTTTCATGTTTTCTTGAAAAAGCAGCATTTGGAGCCATTTTGTCTAGTTATATTGCTTAAATACTTCTTTCAAATTTCTCTGTACTTGTAGCGGATTTTCTGACTGCTCAAAACCCTTACTCTAATTACAGAGATCTTGTACTGCTCTGATCTTATCAGAAGATAAATTAAACGCTTTTGGTATGTGAAGATCATCAGTAATGTCTTTATAGTTTTCTAGAGATTTATATCTTCTTTTAAGCATCGCATAAACTTCTTTAACATAAATTCTCTTTGTTAGTGCTTTGATTCCACAGGCTGATAGCAAACCTAACACTGGAGCCAGGTATTTAACAGACCACTTGAAAGCTTATGTTAGTAATCAGAATAATAGGCTGTACATTCATTGATTTAGTGACATCTAACATTGCTCACTATTGATCCTGCTTTTGTTAGACTAAAAAAATTAGCAATGGGTTCAGTATGGATTAGTGGTCTCCAAAGAGTTCATATTCCCCAGCAGAACCGTGAAGCTTTAAGCGGAGAACCAAGCTGGTCAGTCACACAATAAGTTAAAATTTGTTTTAGATAAGTAGACATAAAACGGGTTAACTTGTAAACTTGATTTTAAGTTTTATTCTGCTTGTTTTTTTGTCTTGATCCTTGTATTGCAGGTTTCCTGGTCAACTTGTACATTTTTCTTAGTTGCTTTTGTATAATTTTATACCTCTGAGAAAGCAATTACCATGCTTATTCACTCTGCTAAAACATGCTTTAAAAGATCTTGAAAGAAACCTTTGGAGTCCTTGGGACTTGAATTTTAGTATCAGGAAAACTTCTGAAAGGTTAATCTGAAGTCTTTGTGAAAAAGGTTGCATACTTTATAGCCATTTCTCTTAGGTCTCAGAGACACAGGCTTTTATGCAAACCCTTCTAGGGTTTGTTTTCTGAAAATATAAGGAAGTACTCTTTTCCTTCACTGTTGTCATGGGTGAAGTGACAGAATTATTCCATGAATTTCTGCTTGCAGTTTCCATTTTGCCGTAATGCAGCACATGTACTTCCCATCTTAACTTCAGGCTGCTGCGCCATTTTCTGTGATCTCCTGAAAATAAAAAATTTTCCTTTCTTCCTTGTGATCACTGGAAATGTGGGGCCAGTGGATGGGTAAGAAAGAGCAGAGCTCAGAATTAAACTTGAAAGGAATCCCTTTAGCAAAAATGTTAGTTGCTCGTAAGATTACAAGTATCATTTCAGGGTTTCTGATGGAAAATTTAAATAGTTTGTGAAGTGATAGGGATATTTCGGGGAATTAAATATGAGCACAAACACACGCCATCAAGAGTGGTTCTGGGTGGATAATGTCTTCCTCAGCATGCAAACAATTAGGGAGAGAGATTTGAAAGGCAAGGAGAGCCAGGTGAGAAGGAAGAAGAGGTTCCAGATGCCATACAATCTTGTGTGAGTGTGTAGACTGACTGAGCTGTAACATGGTAAGCAAGTGTTCAGGGAATTGGCTCATTGCTTCAGAAAACTATCCCGGGCTGCAGGAAGGGGTGTGCTTTGAGTCTCATTGTGATTCCTGGGGAGACAGGAGGAACATTTGGAGCTATCGAATACTGCATTCAGTCAGAAGTGTTGTATGTTTTCATTGCCCTATTACTGTTTAGGAAGTGGTGGGAAAATATAGCAATCACAGTCTGCTGCTCCATAACAATATGTATTCCTTTACTGTCTAACTTTGATGAGCTGTGGTGGCACTAGCCAGTATCTGCTTAAATTCGTGCCATGTTGCAGTGAAACTATTGGGATTTTCATTTTTTGTCCCTGTGCAGATCAGCCCACTGAGGCCACAGCGACCGAAAAGCCAGGTCCTAAATGTCATGTCAAGCGAAAGGCGTTTCTCCGTCTCTCCTTCACCTTCCAGCTCCCAAGTGACGCCGCCTCCAATAACTCCACGGACAAAACTTTCTTTCAGCATGCAGTCCAGTAAGCCTTTAATTTTAATTACTTTTTATTTTCCTAAAATGTTTTTTGCAAAAGAACTTATTTTGGAAAATTGTATTGTATTGAGCATCACACCTTGGGCTGAGTTCTTGTAGTTAGTCTTTTTTGTCATTATCATGGATCATGGCTTGCAGGAACAAGAACAATTTACCTCTCAGCCTCCTCTTCCTTGCATTTGCTGCCAACAAAAAGTATTTAAACATTTTACAAAAGCAAAATTATTGCATTAGAAAAGTTTCTTTTCATTCTCAAATAGTAATTAATAACTATTTAAGTATTTAATAATCATCAGAAATTAGTGTTCTGTATTACTTCTGTATTACATCTGAGATATTTTACAGCATAAAGTCTGAAAAAAAAATGCCTTCTAATGTAATTGTAGCTTAAAAGAACGTTTATTTACTATGTTGTAAGTACAAGTCAAAGGAAAAATAAATCTTTTCCAATGTTTTGGTTTTTTTGACGTTGACATCTATCACTCAGCTTTTCTGTGAGATATCATATGTTTGCTTCCACCTTCAGGAAACCCTCTGGCAAATGCGGGTGTAATGCAGCACGTATTTCTTTTGTAGAGCCGCTCTCCATAAATTGTTTCTCAGAGTTTTCAGTTGTTGGCACGTAAAAAAAAAAATAATATTTTTTGATATGTGTACCCAAATGCTAATAGAGCACGCAAGAGCTAAATGTTAGTAAAGAGGAGAATAGATGAAGAGTATTAAGAAAAAAATTCTTGTTTGATGGAGATCATTTTATTTACTTTTTTGATACTTAAATTCTTTTCTTTTAAATAAGAAGTGCTTTCGCAAGTTCATGTTGCCGTTTGCAGATCTGTAGCAGCAGAATTGTCCTCTAAATGGCATGTGGCTTTGCTTAAACGATTTGAAATTGTTGGTTACAAAGATATTGTGGAAGAGGGGTAAGCAAGTGCAAATCAATGCAATGTTTCCTTTACTTAGCCAGACGCCCTAACCAACTGCTTTAATGGCTGCGAACTCTCTCTTTACATTATTGATAGCCAGAAGAATATCAGTAAACTGAAAACACAGAGAATTAAAGTACGGGTACTCCTGCAAAAAATATTCTTTGAATGAGATTATTTCTTTTTATATGCAGTTTATTAAAATCAACCTCTTTTTTAAAAAAGTATCTGAAATTATTGCATGTTTCTGAGAATATTTACATCTGTATGCTTGAGTTTTATATGCATTACATAAAATAGATTCAGGTTTACTGCAAAATACATGGGACACGTCCATAATTGCCTGAGGAATTAATGATGAAATTTGGGGAATTCCAAGGATGAAGTGCACAAATTGGCTAAAAGCAGTTAATGGGTTGCTAAGTAATATTGCTTGCTTGTTAGCAGGCAGTTTAGGAGAATGGAGTGTAAAATTTGGTCATTAGGTTAAGATGAAAAAAGTCATCCAGCTGATCTCTTGCCAGCTCATAGATATTCTCAGTGGCATGTGTCCAGTAAAGAAGAAATATTCAGATCATATTAGCCTGATGAAATCCCTTGAATAATGGTAGCAAAACAGAAATGATGGGTAAATACTTGTCCGGAGAGAATTAATAGATTTTTGGCAAATAGGTCATCTTAAAGCACAACGGGGAAAATTACTGAAGTTTGTGTTCAATACTTTTTTCTGCAGTAAGGCAAATGACTTTTGGACTTCATTAAACTGTACGAGAGATTAGCTACTCAGGCTAAATATTTTTTTCATTATAGGATGTTTTTGTTCTACTAAATAGTTTACCAGACTGAGTAAATATGTTGTTAACGTGTGTTATGAACGTTTCCTGTGAATGGAAGTGCCCTGTCCATGTTTACAGGGATTCAGTGCCGTCTCCAAACAGCCAGGTTGGGATGGTGCCATGCACAGGCTGCAGTAGCATGATGGGGACTGCAGAGAATTAGAGCTGTCACAGCAGCTGGGGGATGTAATACAGGGAAAGGGGACAGGAGCAGAGTGGGACACAGATGCTGTGGGGACAGCTGGTGACCAGGCTGTACAAGTGTTACAGACCTTTCAGCAGCGCTGCCTGCAGACATTGTTTCTTCTGCAGCATATGAAAGCATTGCTCACCTGTCTTTCCATGGGTCTTCCAGATGCCAGATCTGGAAGAGTGTTTAGCCCTATCAAGTAAAGGGTTGGTCTAGCACCTAACAAAACTCATGTTATCGTCTTCTCAGTAGCACCTATTAGTCTACATGTGGTGGTTGAGATGAAGTTAGCAGATACTGTGTCATCATTTCAGGTTTCAAGAGAAAGTGTTCCGGGCAGTTAGATTTGGCTGCTAACAGACTGGAAGAGTGAATTTGTAATGTTAGTCTATGGGTAATAGCATGCTGTTATGCTGATGTTCAGTTTCCACCCAAGGAGATCTCAAAACACGGCTTACTTAAAATGCATGCCCATGCCACAAGAAGATTTCCCTCAATGAAGCAGAATCCAAGGTTCTGCTAAAGCTACAATTCTAAAAAAAAAAAAAAAAA